>JAYKTE010163574.1:0-12848 GCA_036873565.1 Xipholeptos notoides | reverse complement strand
TATATATATATATATATATATATATATATATATTCAGGCAGGTCTCATTGAAGATGGCCTAGGAAGACCGAAAACGTTCGGACAGTTAGGGGAGTATATTAGAACTCTGGACCCCTCAACAAAAAATATTGTTTGAAAACACGAGAAAACAGAAATGAAAATCCTAAAAGGGAGAATTAAGGTACTCTTCAATGAAACCTGCCTGAATATATATATATATATATATTTAGACAGAATGTCGTTATTTAAATAAGTGTTATTATCAACTGTTTTTACAAATCTTATTATCGACTAAAACATACAACTGATTACAAATGTCAAATAACCACCAAATATTGATTGCTTGCTTGATTTGTTTTATGGGTCATTTAATGCCGGAATCCACCCTGGACTACCGTGGCGAAAACGTTCGGACAAAAAATAGGTTTATATAAATATACTAGAATTAACCCCAGGAGTAAAACCCTTGTTATAAGAAGAAAAAAAAGAATTAAAAACAAATATAAAGATTCTTTTTAATAACACTAGTTTGAATAAACTACTACCAAACACACACACGCACAGATATTAGAAATTTATATATATAGATATATATCATATTTACTTGGTCGAGCAGTCGAGCACCAACCAAAGTTAAGCACAATGCCATTAGTATGTGCTCATGATAACACTGGGCTTTTGTAATCAGTGTTGCCCTTCACTTAGATGAATTACTCTACCGAGTTAAAGAGCCTCATCTGCTCGAGAAAAAAAAAATATATGTGTGTGTGTGTGTGTGTGTGTGTGTGTGAATGTGTGTGTGTATGAATATATATATATATATATTAAAACATATATACTAAATAATACAGTTTTTTTCCGCTGCATGGCATTTTAGGACCAATTGTATAAAAAAAAAATGCTGGTTATATGGATGGTCTCAGCCTGCAGACTCCCCATTGTTTGCCTCTTCCGCTTTTTTACGAAATGTCTAAATTAATTACACGCCGAACTATTTCAGCAATGTTTATATAAAAAAAGAAATAACTTTAAATGCGAGATATTTGCATCTTAACCATCAAAGTTATTAAATACTAACTTCTCTTTACAATATTATTATCATGAATACAACAAATCTATCTTTTAAGATTAACACAACAAACGGAACGAATGAAAAAAACTGGTTATTTTGCCTTTTTACATGTGTCTAAAAGCGCGTGTGTGAGTATTTGTGTGAGTTTTTGTATGTGTGTGTGTGTGTGTGTGTGTGTGTGAGTGTGTGTGTGTTAGTTATCTCTCACGGAACAAAAATGAACAACCAATAGCAAATCCAGAGGAAAAAAAAAAGTGCAGATTTGTATTATTATCTCTCAGTCTTTATTTATAGTGTTTGTGAACATAAGGCATAAATGGGTTTAAGAGGAGATCAGGATTAAATTTTATTTTTGTGCTTCTTCTTCTCCATTCTCTCTACTCTCTACACAGTCATGATAATCCCCGGAGCCGTTCTGTCTCCATTATTAAACGTAAATAAGAAAGAAAGCTTCATTGTAAAAAAACGCTCCCCAGCATAAGGTTAAGAAAATAAAAAAAAGTGCACCTAAAAAATAAAAATATTCAAATTAAACGCTTAAAAAAATATCAACTGTCTGGTCATTTAGTTATGGTTTTCATTGAATACTTTTACTATCATTATTTGTATTCTTATTATTATTATCATTATTATTATCATCAAATTTTATTCTTTACGTTTTTACGCATATTTTCTATTGTTACAAATAATGTTTAGATGTCCTACGTATAAAAACGAACCACACACCACACACACCATCTATTTACATTAAAATCATGAAAAAAATTATTACTACTAAAACTTGTATAATAATATATAATAGTAATAATAATAATAATAACTATAAAAATTGCACGTAAAAAAAGAACTGGTTTAAATACTTTAAACAAATGAATTGAGAATTTTTTAGATTTGAAGCGTTATTTTTTTTTCATCGTGAACTAGAAACAGAGCAAAGCGAGCAAGCATGTTAGAGAAAGAAAGAAAATATTAGGACGAATTAAAAGGCCGATTGTAGAAAATAGAGTACCAGCACAGAGCAAGTAAGAGCAAAGCAGATCATTTTCATTTTATTTTTCTTAATCAAGTCATTTTCTAGCTTGACCATTAGACTGTTCGCATAACTCTGATGAAGGTAATTTTTTTGAAATTTAAAATTTTATTTGAGCGAACCTTACTCCCGATAACTTTCTGATGTTGTGAACTATTTCTAACCGAACTACTTTAGCCCAAATAAAACAGTTAAAAAAAAAAAAATAACCAACTACTAAAGCTTTTGATTAAATAGTGAAATTAGTTTTTTATCAAATACATTATAATTTATTTATCTAGGCCAGAGGGTCCCTACCGGGGGTGCTCGTAGCCCTCTGGGGTGCGAGACGATATTTCAGGTTGTGCATGCAAGAAGCATATTTTAAGCAAGTGTTATTGCTTTTGTTAGTTTTATTTGAATATAAATTTGTGATATGTTTCTTTTCTGTAAATTTAATTATTTATATGTTATATTAGAAAGTTAAATAAATATTTTTTTTTGATAAAATTTAGTCTGATTCCACATCCTTTATCCTTGAACAGAGTTTGAATTGTGTAAATAAAGATCAGTGCAAACAAAAATATTTGGGGTGAGAGACAAGTGCAATTTTTTTTAGCGACACAGGAGTAAGAAAAGGTTGGGAAACACATATCTAGGCTAAAATAAATCGTTTAGAAATATTTCCCAACGGCAGACAGTAATCCAGGAGCAAAGAGCGCTAAAATAGGAATCTACAGAGTAAGTACCTACGACGACTGTTCGAGTTAGAAAGAATTCACCGGATTGGAAAGGGAGGGAAACAGAAAGAAAAATAATTAAGTAAATAGAAGCATGAACAATTAATTAACAAGAATAGAACTAGATTATTAATCGCACATAAGCTTTAACCTTTTGAAACGCACGCTAAAACAAAATTAAAAATAATTAGAATCACTTGAAATGTTTAAATGATTTGGTTTTATTTCAAGAATATAAGTCCTCACTAGAAGAAAATAATATCAGTGTCACAAATTCTAAAATTGTCAATTAACTTGGTGCAAAAATACTATGGATAAAAAAAGTGTAAACATAAACCAGAATCAGAAATATACATTTATATCTTGATTAAATCGTAAGAAAAGACACTGCTGTGTGGTGCACACCACGCCACACACACCAGAGCACACGGCACACCAAATCATCAACATTGTTGTTGTAGTTATTATTATTGATATTATTTTATTAGTAGTAGAATTATTATTATTTCTATCAAGTTTTATAATTCGGTGGTCGCTCACAATCCCAGTAAAGATTCTTGGTTTTTATGTGTAGTGAAAGTGCCCCAGAAACTCCACTCCAATAATTCATATTTCACACACACACACACACACACACACACACACACACACACACACACGAGCGTGCATTAGAGTTAGATAGATAAACAGACAGATGCATTCATTGTGCATTAAATGGGGACACGATGCGATTCTACGTGTATATAGTAACAGTCAGAAAAGAACTGGTGAGGAGTAGATTATTGGTACCTACTGTCGAAAATAGACACTTTTACAATGACAGACACAAAAACATACATTCATATCGATTATCAATGAAAGCACGTTTTATTTTCTCTCTCTCTCTCTTGTTTTTTTTTTTGAGTAAATGGTAAAAAGGTGAAGAAATAGTGTGTAACGACGATGAGTGTTCAGTGTTCAGTGTTCAGTTCTAATTCACTTACAGACAGACACACTTAAACGAACGCAGACATTTCTTTTTCATTCACTCTCTCTCTCTAACACACACAGACACACATATATTTACACCTTTTATGTGCAAATGACTGGAGAGAACAATTATGGAGCTCTTTGACACACTGCATTCATGTCACTAAAAAATACACGATTTTGTTATGGTTCTTTTCATTTTTTTTTTTTAATAATAATAATTTTTTTAGGGTTCTGCCGAACACTCAAAAGAACAAAAACATCAGAAAAGTTGTGCAAAAGGGATAATAAGGAGTCAATAATAATAATAAAAATAATAGTTATAATAAACAAGCAGAACGTAACATTTAAAAAACACGACCAGTCATAGCTTTCTTTTTCTCACTCTCTCTCTCTCTGTCTCTCTCGCTGTCTCCTACTCTCTCTAGCGACTTCAATCTTTCTGAAGTCCAACTGTCGGTGCGCTAGCAAAATAATACAGACTCGCCGGAGTTGAGAGAGACGAGAGAAAAGAAAGCGTGATAATATAGATGTAGAAAAAGATATACAGAGATTCAAATGAATGTGATGGCCCGTCGAAGAGTCGAACGACGAGGCCGATGTGTGTTTATAAATGGATGTAGTAACCGAAAAACCAACCTGCCATAGCTTTGGATGTTCCTCAGGCTGGTAAACGTTCCATAGAGGTTTAGGCCCGACCTTAAACACAGGTTCTGTGTGTGTGTTGTATTACGTCTTGTCTTGGCTTTAGAGGCAAACAGTGTTTCGGCTGCTGCTATGTGTGATGATGATGTCAGCCCTCCCTCCCCCTCTCTTTAGAAAAGTTACTCTCTCTCGTTGCCCCCTCACTAAATCTTTCTCTTAGTAAGCACAAGTGCCCGCGTGCGTCTTTCTATACTATAAACTTGTGCGTGTGCGTGTTATTAGATCAGTCAACTAGTATTTTTGTTTACTTATATCATCGTGTGAATACATTTTAATTATATTTAGATAAATGTAAAGGTGCTACCTATATTTTACTTACATAGGTATGTGTGTGTGCATTGATTTCAATAAATGAATGCACTTTTTGAGTTTCTTAATGTAAACTTCGGCGATAGGTATATGTCAATTTTGGTACATATCATCTTTTTTGTTTACGAAATAGAAGTCTAAGAATGTTGTTTTTATGTAAGAAAATACGTGTAGATGGTAATTGTGTTCACATATCATTATTAAATAAAAGTATTTATTTTTTCGAAGGGTACATACCTGCAATCAAATGTTTTAAATCTGTGTAAATGCTGTAAAACAGTTCAGGGGTCAGTATCTTGGTATATTCCGCTGTGTCAAAGTGTGATTTTTTGCTCTGTATGTATGTATGCATCTATGTCATTACTGTTATATGTTTCTGCAAGACATACTTTTATCGGTACACTTAATTTACCTGTGTATCTATCTATCTATCTATATATATATATATATTTTTTAATATGTATAAATTCGGCTATGTGTGTGTATCCATATAGATAATTTTTTTTTGTATTGTAAAATTTACTAAACTATTGTGGTTTCTAATGCGTTCAAAAATAGTATTACCTTCATATTCTGTTAATGGTCATATAATACGTGTGTTGAGTCCATCATCAAAGGGAAGAGTAAAGTATATAGGAATATTTTCAAAATAATTTATATTTTAGAAGGATTCGTTTGAGTGGCGAGATATATCTGGATGAGCAAGTTCTTGCATTGAAAAAAATAAATGATCTTAATACCACTACTAATAGTAAGAAAAAGGCAAACTTTATATTGAACGACCGACCTACCTGTTAAATATCAATAAGTATACATAGTTTTATCTTATTGGTCTGCATACGCGACTGCCAATTATATATATATATACATGTGTGTGTGTGCGTGTGTGTGTTTATATACGTATATATGTGTGAGTGTATATATTCGTAATTCCGTTTTAGTGTTACTTACTAATAATGAAGAATTCATTAATTTGTATCTGAATAAATACTGATATTAATAATATATTAAGTCTACTTTTTTTCTATTAAAAGTAACGCGTGCTAATAATTAAAAGTGCTAGCTGTTTTCTAGAAATTATTTCTTTAAACTACTTTGTTTTGTTATGTGAGTTTGAAACTGTCTATCACTTGGAATAACGCATAATTCACGTTTGATTTGTAACTCTGTCGAGCAACTATCCTTTACCGTCTCCTTTTATCAGCAGTTATAACAAACGCCTTAACAAACACACGGACACATCTACATATATAAGCTAAGATGCGCGCGAAAAAAGTCCGTACATAATTTCAATCACCACTTCTATGTTTCTCTTAGATTACGGACAATTATTAATGCTTTTCTTTGGTTAAAATGATTCCTTTTTTTTCTTTTATACTAATTGAAAAAAAAAACAAAAAAAAACAAGCCTTTAAATAGAAGTTCAAAAATTATGTGATTGCCAAAAAATCCATTTCGTTATAAAGATAATAAAAGCGAAAGAAAGTTAGTTATCTTTGAGAAAAAAGGGGTTCGAGTTTTAGATGCAACTATAGAAAGTTATCAACTTTGAAAACTAAAAAGACGAAAGGCCAGAAAGTTTCAAGTTGGTCTTAGGGCGAATCAAACGCGACCCAAACCAACAGAATTTTCCGTTCGTAATTGCAACAACATTGAAAAACATATATCGACCCACCTACAAAGTTTCAGAAGCTCCAACCTTAAAAAAAGCTAGATTTTATGAAAATAAAAAAGTAAATACAACTTGAAATCTTAAAACATAGTCAACAAGTAAAAACTATATGTTTATAAAAGAATTCATTTAATGAAAATAATATTTAATGACTATTTAGAAATATCAAGAAACATCTAACGATCTAGTAATCGATTATTCACCCTGAATATATTTTGAGGCATTGTCAGTATTGCACTTGAAAACAAATAGAAATTATCTGGTTCATATTTTTTTTTACTTTCATTAATAAAGATAAATCTACTTATATAAAATGCATTTCACTGTAAATCAAAATTGTAATTTTTTTTATCTAAAAAACAAAACAATAATATAATAATAATTCAAGTTGAATATCTTCGAGTGCAATTTATTCTAACAGGTGCGTTGTGTTTCAATAAACTAATTATACTTCAAGAAGTGCGAATATTCAAACAAACCTTTGTACATAAATTAAACAAATTTAATTGTTCTCATATGAGAAAAAAAATCCTGGTTATATCCAAGTGTGAAATTAGTTATTTAATTTTTTTTAAGTATTTTACTTTTCTCCTAAACATTATTTTAAGTAGCAAGATTAATATTAGTCGCAGAAAAATTAGTATTGAGATATCATTAGTAGTAACAATAGTTGTACTTACTTTAGTATCTGTCTTCAGGTTTCATTAGATATATGAAGAATCTTAGCCTATGAAAAGAACTGTATGCTATTTCGTAACATTTTTCTGGGCAATCAGCATGGACGTAAACAGTTTATCTTTCTAGCTAGCAAAATGGTTTTTGTGTTGTTGCTTGCACCTTTAATGCTTTAGACATACTACTATAAAGCTGGTATGCGTTCATTTGTGTTTATCTATTGATGTGTGCGTGTGACAATGGTTAATATGGTTGTAGGTTTGACCGCATGCAAATTATTCAACGATATAAGCTAAACGGTCGTGAGTTCAATCTCTATATCCGGCTTTTCTTAGAAAGGATTCGAATCTTTAAATTGCAGAAGTTTTCCAAATTATCTGTAAGGGATCACCACAGTTTATTCTACTTCCCAGGATGTTCAGAATTCTAAGAACCTTATTTGATTTAATAAAAACAAAAATAAAAGCTTGTAATCCTTTAAAATCAAAGTTAATTCTTTTGAGAGTATTTTTCTTCTTGTTAAATCGACTCAAATATTTATTTCTAAAATTAATTACTTAAAAGAAAAAATGACTACTATGTTTGTTTGATTTTTGCTTACTATATCTCCACTAAATATCCCATTTTAACCAAAAAAAATCACTTGACCATGAAACAACACTTATCACAACAGGAAGTCAATAATAGAAAAAAAAAGACACAGACTAATAGTTTATTTGTTTTATAGTTTGATGTCAATTAGAAATAAGTTTATAGAAACTAAATATTGGTAGATTTAAGTGTTTTCAGTCTATACAAGTGTCTGTAAAGAGCATCTGATTACTTTTTACGCTCAGGGATTTTTATCATGCTATTATTTTTTATTTTTGTAGTTAGATGATGGTAACTGTCTTCAACTTATATTTTGACTTACTTTAATTTTTCGTGTCTAAAATAACAATCATTCTGTTCTTTGGAGATACTTAAAAAATGTTCCCACAAGTTGTTTTGTTTTGTTGGGGTTTTTTTTGCATTTTTGTAGGTGCATCATTCAGAATTTTCTTAGCAAAAAGTTAAATAAATTTGTTAAAGATGTGGTCGTTGTTAAATTTCGTCAAAACAATTCTAATATCTTTTATAAAGTTTTAAGGATTTTTATTAATGATTTTCCGTGTGTTTTGTAAACTAGTATCTCAATCTAAAATTAGCACATGTTCTTCACCAAAATTTGACCCAGTAATTTTTTTTAACATAAATATTTTGTGTCACTTTTTCAGAATGATTATCCTGTGTAATATGCCTCTATGAAAAAATAATTTCTTGTTTTTACTTTTTTTTTCTTTTGTGTTTTTTTCTAGAAACAAAAATCACAGTTTTCACAAAACTTTCCGATTGTTTCTTAATAAAATCCTGTGCATTTTTTTAAAAAGTGATCCGGTAACATTTTTCCTCATTAGATCAGATGCATGGAGTACTTTGACATTCAACTGCCTTGTTTAAAGCCTTTTTCTTTAACCTTTTAGAAATGATGTCCAATTTGTTTAGAAATAAATTCAATGACTTGTTCATTGATTTCCCACGTGGTTTTAGAAACACATTAAAATGTCCTCTTTTTAATATTCACATTTTTTTTCGACATATATTTTCCAAAGCAGTGATATAATTGAATACCTTTTTATTTATTGATATCTTTTTTCTAATATTGAATATTTTTTAATAAACCTTGTGACTTATATTCAAAAAGTCCATTTAAAAAAATATATTAGAAAGGTCCAGTACAACTTTTTTTATATCTTTGAAAATAACTTTTTTTCTTTCGTAAGGGTGAGATATTTTTTATAAGATTCAACACATTTTTGGAGATCTAAGAATAAGAATACATTCCCTTTTTGCAGTGTTACTCTGATGTTGGGTTTTCAAAGATAAAGAACAAAATATATAATTCTTCATTCAGTGTTTTTGTTACAAAGTCAGTGGGTTTTTAAGTGTGGGTTAAGAGCCTTTTATTTTACCTTTGAATATATCGTTTCATTAATATTCCATAGCCTTTGTGTGCCTTAAAAAAGTTAGTGAGCGTCTTTATATATATTCCCTGTTTAAAACAATCAAATCAATAATTTTGGGTTAAATATTCCTTTTTTTCATTAGAAAATGATTTAGCTTTGATATATTTTTAAACGGACACGTAGAAAAAGAGTAGGCTTCAAATATACTCATTTGGGACAGGAGCCAGTCGAAAACCCCTTTTTAAAATATTTCTTTGCTTATTTAAAAAAATAGCGCAGAAAGGGGTGAAAAGTAAAAAGTGAAGATTTATTTAAGGTTTATTCAATTCATTGTTGCAACCTGTGTTGTGTACCTATATAAGAATGAACATTAATTTCCACTGAGTACTTATAACCTATAAGAGTTCAAATATTAAAAGTCAAAATTTGTTCGTTCATTTGTTTTAAAAATTACTTTTACTCATTGCTCATTTCAAAGTGGATAAATTCTGTGTTATCACCTAAGGAAGTTTGAGCCTTTATGCCTCAGAAAACTATTTTTATTGTTCTGATATATATTGATATTCAGACAATAGACATGCGAAAAAGTATGTAGAGTATTTAAAAAGGTTAAAATCAGCACATTTGTTTTTATTTCTTTTTCTCCTCTCGAAAATGTAAACTTCTTCATCAGCGGGATTAAAAGATAAAAAATAAGTCGTCGTCGTCGTCGTCGTCGTCGTCAGGTTATCTAGAGACGAACGGGGTCCTCATCATGTGTATCATTTCGTTCTTTTCTTTTTTCCCCTTTTCTTTCTGTCTATCTTCTCTTCTTGACAAGTTTGTTTTCTTGATGGAACATAAATAAATTGATTTATGAAGCGAAGTCAGTAACTGAAGGTTGAGGCGTGTTTCTTTTCCTTTTCTTTATGTGGATAAATGTTTTTCGTTTTATAGAAGGAAATTATGGATTATAGAAATTAATAAAGTATCAGGAAATTTGTCATCAGCATTAATTTTTTTTCATTCTGTGATGGATAACTTTGTTTTTCCTTTCTCTGGTAATTTCATTTCATGATACGGTTTTTCCTTTTTGTAATTAAATCAGGAAGTATTTAGTTTATGAATTAATTGGTGAAAATAGATTTAAAATCATTTCTTAGTGCTTGAATTTGATTAATTTTCTCTGCTTTTTTTCATTTCCTTAATTAAAAACACTTTTTTTTTCTAATATTAAATGAAGAAAGACACAATTCACAAAATAACCCCAACTTATATTTAAAGTTTTGCCGTTTCTTTCTCTGTAAAATTCGGTGTTTTTGATCTCTTTCTTTCTTTGTTTCTTTCGTGATAACTTAAAAAAAAAAGGTTTACTTTATCGGAGCTTAGTAACTGAACTGGTTGCAGTTATGAAAGAAAATTACTGAAGTTTTACATTTATATGTAAGAGTAATACTTGAGCAATCCCTGTCTAAAACTATTACTCATATTTAAAAAAAGTACTTTCACCTTTAAGGAAATAATCCTTATACTATTCCAAGGCTTTTTCTTTTTGACAGACACAAACCATTTATAATAATAATATCATTAATTACTCGAATTGCACAGATACATATTGTGATCTCTATATAAAATTAATGAACAGAACTAACTTTCAAACTCACAGCTATCATTTTAGAGTAATTTCATTTCATTTAAAACAATTGAAAAGAAACAACACATATCCATCTGTACATCCGTAGATTTTTAAAAAGGAAATTCTTTAATTGTGGTTTTGTTGATAAGCGTAATATTTTCGGAATACCTGCTCTCCGGTTTGATATCTGACACCATGCATTTAGCCGCATATAATATTATATTCATTTTCCTCTGCATGGTCTACCAGTTTTAGAAGGCTTGGCAAGTTTTTCGAAAATTCAATTATGTGCTTTGTATAACGATGACAGTGCAGACTTAAAAGTTTTACAATCGGTAGGATGGAGCACCTGTAGTCTGTTCTTTCAAAAGTTATCTTTAAGTGAATATTTTATATCTAAGATCATATGAAGTTCTTAAAAACTTAAATAGTTGCTCAGTCTTTTACAGTAGCATACACCAGTTATTTAAATAGTTGTGCTGCTCAGGTATGACATTTCACACGTTGGAATCAAACAGTATGTGCATTCTACAGGTGAATGAAAGCAGAAAGTGTTTTTCAATTGTCACTGGGGTTTGGTTGCAAAATTAGTTCTCAAAAGTATATTTGCAGTTTTGAAATTTTGATTTTCTCTATAATTGTTTTCATTACATTTTCTGAAAGTGTTATATGATATGTTTTAATGTATTAAGCTTTGTTGGCGAGGTTTAAACACAAAGGAACGTTTTTATATCTGTTTATGTATAAAAAATGATCGATTGAATTTCTGAATCAGTTTCTTTAAAAGTTGTGAAAGTGATAAAACAATTATGGTATCATATTACGGTGATTTGCGGGTAGCTAAAAAACTAACTTTAGTTGAGAGAGAGAGTGTAAGAGAGGGAGAAAGAGTTGTAGAGAGGTAGATTAAGTTTCTTATCTAAGGTACATTTGTTCGACCCTTTGACAATAAAGTGTTAGAAAAGTTGAGCACAGTTTTACAAAACTTCACATAGATTTGTTAGTAGTAAAATTTAACAATTCCGAAAACTTGATATTTCTTTTTTTTTTTTTTTATCGAGGGTAAGAACAAGTTTTAGGGGGAAAATACAGTTGAAAAACTTCTTTTTTTTATTTTTCTTTCTTAGTAATTTTCATTTTTTTTTTAAATCCAATATCCTCGGATGTTTTGATAACGTGTGTCATTTATCCCGGCTGTAAAAAGAAAATAAAAAACTGCCAGAAAGAAGTGAAGAAGAGAAATTAGATGAAGAATTGAAATAAAGACTAGTGCTGTAATTGTGGACCGTCTTGACGACTGAGTTGTGTGACCAGATGATGAGGAGACAGGCCGACAGACTGACACACAGACAGGAACTCGGGCAAAGGAGGCTGACGTAAAAACACACGAACATAAACACATACACACACACACTCACAAACAGGAACATATACGTGTGCGTATGTATATATATGTATGTATGAGTGCATTTATATATATTTGTATGTATGTATGTATGCATATGTGTATATAAATAATAGGGAGGAGTAAAGAGAAGAGGCATGAGTTGAAGTAAGAGACATAAAATATAAAGTAAAGTTCAAGTGACAAAGTAATGGATATAGAGACACAGAGAGGTATAAAGACAGCATGGTAGAAAGAGAGAGGGGGTATAGATGGGAATAGGAAGAGAACTGGATGGTTTTGTGGCGAAGAAAAAAGTGAGGGGAGTAGAAAGAGATAGTTATGTGTTGGGGAAAAAGTGGAAAAAAGAGATGGGAAGGGGAGGGGGAAGTATGTTGGGGTGGAGAGGAAGTTAAAAACAATTCTGGAAAAAAGGGAGGATGAAAGAGAGGTGAGGGAAGAGTGAGGGTGAATGATTGTTATTGCATTGCAGAGAATCGGTCGTGATGGAGTTTTGATTGGAACAGATACATAGAATACGAAATCATCAGCTTTATTTTATGGAGAGAGAGAGAGAGGGGGGGAGGGTAAGAGACAGTGAGTGGGAAAGGGAGGATGAGTGAGGAAGAGAGAGGAAAAAGGTAAGAGACCGAGAGTGGGAAAGAGAGGAAGAGTGAGAGAAAGAAAGAAAGGTGGAAGGAGGGGGCATAGAT
>JAYKTE010163463.1:0-12851 GCA_036873565.1 Xipholeptos notoides | reverse complement strand
TTTTTTCACTCAGTATTTGAAAGATTGTCAGTGAAAAAAACAGTCGCCAAAGGATAAGTGTTTTATTATTTTTAGTCACCATTTGGAAAAATAACTTGCAAAGTAGAGTCCTGATTTATACTAGCTAAAACAATATAAGTATCTAACATATACAATATAATGAGCTACTTATTATTATAGTTGTATTATTTATTAAGCCATTTAATGTGAAAGAATGCTGGATAAGCTTGTATAATTAAAGGTCATTTGGTCTTTTCATAACTACAAATGTTTCATTTTCATAAATGCTGGCTGGGAAAGACCTTTTGGGGGAAAAAAAGTAGTAACTGAATCTTGACGAATAATCATAAACATGTCATGTCTTTCACATAAAAGAAAAACAAAACACTTCATTGTTAATTACTGACCATTTTGTTATTTGTTTAGAAGCACAATTAAATTGGATCCCTAATTCTATTAATGTGTTCAAAATGACTGCAGTCAGGATTCAGTGTAAACTTTCCCTGGACAAAAAAAAACATCCCTTTTATTATTTTGTCACTTAAGATGATAAACCTCTTAGGTCAACTTTGACCTTTTGACTTTGACATTTTGTCATAAAGGAGAAAATTAACAAGCATAACCAGAGTTCAAAGTTGAATGCTTATAATTTACTTAGTTCTCAGAGTAGGTATTTAACAAGTTGAACATGGAACATGAGTGTGGCATAAGGTCACAGTTCTCACAATGACTGATTTATTGTGATTATACTCAATTGTCAAATAGTTTAGTCCTTCTAATTTGAAATTTCTGTACATGATTTCAAATTCTACTCACTCCCTTTTGTTCACTCTAAGATTAATACCTCAATTTTTATTCTAGCTCATGAATTGTTGTTTGAATTTGTGGATGAATCTTTATTATTATTCAAAATATTAGAATTTTATTCTCATCTTTGTTACAGTCACAGTTTTTTGGGCAATCTGTCTTTTGGCCTGCAATTCTGAGATAGCTCCTGAGATTGATATGAAGGTTTAAGTGTTTAAGTAACACCTAAAGATGGCTAATGTTCACATTAGCTGAAACATTATGAATCAAACAAAGATGTTAAAGGAAGAACAAATGTTTTAAATAACTCCTGAATTTTATTGCATTTTATTTATTCATCTATTATTTACATGTCAAAGGTTAGATCATTTTCAATTTGCTTAAATGAATATTTGGGAATTTCAAAAATGAAATTAAAAAATCAAAAACATAAATATAAACATCTTTTTGATATGAATACTGAAATTAATATTCAAAGGCTTGCAAATAAGGTGCAGCATTTCATATCCATTTCATCCAAGATTGGTTTCCATTTTCCAATATTTTCTTCTCCCTGATGCTCCGTCTGCCAGGACTCATGAACTGCATCCACCCAGATTGGAAATCTGTGATTTTCACCTATATGAGGTGCTAACAGAATGGCTTTACCAGGATTTGAACTCCAATATTATGATTTCAAAGCTCAAACATTTAACCACTTGTCAATCAGAATCGTAAATTGTAATAATTGGTTAACTCTAATTGAAGTTGATAAAATAAAACCATCAAAACTTTGATAATATACAACTTTAATGTAAATTTACTGTGATGATGTATGTAAAAAGCTTTGGAACCTGTAATAACCTATAAGCCTATTACAATAAGTTTCTTGCATTAAAAATCGATATAAAACTCTCGTGTTAAAGGAAAATAGCTACGACTTAGTATCGGCAAGCTTATCTATTGATTTATTATGGTTTCTTTAATTTTCTTAGTTTGCTTCAATTTCATGAATCATTTGCAGAAATGTTAAATGCCAAATATTTTATTATAATTCTTAATGTTCTTACACATTATAATCAAACATTCAGGTAATTTGAAATACCAACTATTTATAATATACTGACAACTAAAACAAAAATAGCATTCTTGCCCCATGCAATGAAAAAGAAAGTTATTATTCAGATTGCAATAAATATATTTTAGAAATATATTTCTCAACCCATGTTGTTGTTTTGCTCTTTTTAATAGATAAAACAAAAATTGGTTATTTATGCAATCAAATTAGGCTTTTTAAAAATATCTTTTAGTTTTCATGTAGTAGCATTCTTGCAACATTGCCAGCCAATTTTTCTGTTCGTGTAATACCCTTGGAAAAGGTATGAATCTCCACATTCCTTCCAACTATGGGTAAAATAGTGTATATTTTGTTATTAAACTGTTAGGTTTCTCAAAAATAATTGTTCTTGGCATTAAATGACCTAAACAAAGGTTGATATGCCATAAAAAAACAATTTTTCTGGTTAAAATAAGATATCAATTCTTCAATACTTACAGAATTTTTTTGTTGTTGTTGTTCGTAAGAGTACATCAACTATTTTGATCATTTAATTTAAAAAAAACTTTTTTTTATTTTTTTTATTAATGTCTTTTAATTCACAACATATTTATCTTCTTGTGTACTTCTTCTAAAGAGAAGAAAAAAACAACTTTCTAAGCATTATATCTTTAAACAAGTCACTTATATATAAAGAAAAATGAGGTTCTAAACAGCTGGCATTTATGAATCAGAGATGAAGAGAGAGTTGACCTAATAAAAACAAGAGAAATACTAACAAAATCTAGGTTTGTAGAGAAAAAAGATATTTTTAAGTATTCATTTAATATTTGTATCTCTCTTTTTTTGTCTTTTTTTTTTTTTTTTTTACTTCTAGTTTCCTTTCTTCAGCAAAGTTCCTTCCTGTGCATATAATGCCAATAACTTTACTCTTTTAAACCCTTTTTACTTGGTTTTGGTGATCCTACATCTATATTTTGGTAGTGATCTATGTTATTAGTTTGGAAGTCTTGATTGAGAAAGTTAACAGAGATCATATTTTAGATCTATATGATGTAGTTAATTTCTATGGCAAAATATTTTATCAACAATTTTTGAAAGTCTATAAAATGAATTGTTAGTTTTTGTTGCTTTTTTGACATAGCCTAAAAAGATTAGGGTTAGTCCTAAAACTTTTTCTGTTTCAATTCTCATCTCTAGTTTATTGGTTTCTTGTTTGTAAATCAATGAAAAAGAAATATTTTAAGTATTGATAAAGTAAAAATAATCAATGATAAAAATTTACTAGCATTTATTCCTGAAATAAAATTCTTTTTTAGTTAGTGAAAATCTTATTTTATGAAACTACATTTGCTCCATGGTCAAATTACGGAGTTACCAGTTCCTGTCAGATCACTAAAGTTAAGCAACATCAAGCCTGCACAGTACTTAGATGGGTGACTACTTTGGAATAACCAGATACTGTATCTTGCGCTGGGACATGGAAATACAAAGGTGGTGAATCAAGAACCTGGCAGCCTGATCCAACCTGCATCATAGATAATGTCTATCTCATCCTTCATTGAGCTGCAGTGGAAGCGATGTGGGCCAAGTGAATGTGCATAGCCATGGTGCAGCCACAACCTCCTGCAACATCATCCACAGTGACTAGCACTCTGTCACCTTCCCCCTCTCTTTGTATCAACAAAGATAAAGGACAAGTAGCTGTTGAAGTTTGTTAGATCCTTTAGCTCTTTCAGAATCTAAGGAGAAATCTTCTAAAGGCTCAAACATTTGCTGTTAAAAACATGTTTGCTCTGCTCTCCTTAAGTTTAAGTTTGTTTAAGAAATAATACCAGACTCTCATCGTTTTTGTAATGAATGAATGAATTTTTAAATTTTTTTTTCAATATCTTTAATGCTGAATCTTTTGCTTCTTAATTATCATTTTTAGTCTATAAACTATAGACTATTTTTTGTAGTTACAAACTAGATATACAAATGTACATGTACAAGTTAATTCATTATTACAGCTAGTTTATCATTTAGTAAACTATCTTAGTTTTAAACATTGCTTGACAAACCTATAAAATTGTAAGTAACTCAGGTCTTTCTTTACTACAAAATTGGTATTTTCATTTTAAAATGTTGGTTTGATTATCCTATTGAAATGTTTATGCCTTGAAATTACTGGAAGGGATTTCTTTAGAATTTTACTATTTTTTTCCCTCAATCATTCAGAAAACTACATCAAATTTTTTTGAATGCAAAATAAGACTAGATTTCAAAAACTCAGTTATAAATTTATTTATTTAGAAATTCAAAAGGATTTTTATTTTATTTTTTATTTGATTCTTCTTTAAGTATGTTTTATGATACATTATTTCTCTCTTGAAAGATGAAACCCATATGACATATTTTCCTCTTAATGACAACTGACACAATTATGATCTGCTTGTAATCCCTTGCTAAATTGTCACCTAAAATGGGCTTTGATAAATGTCTTTCTATTTATATTTTTTACAAACATTCTTATGCATATTTGCATGTAAGCAATCTATTTTCTGTCTATATTATGCAATAGAAAAAAAAAAGTAAACTCCAATTTTTAGATAACCTTGTAACATAAAAACATTGCTGAGATATTTATAAGATTTCTCTTTCAAGATGCTGGTATGAAAATGTGACCAAATTAGAATGAGTCCATTTTTAGAAAAACTATTTCAAATAACTGTACTAATTCTGACAGGAATTATTCCATTCTAAATAGCACTTTGTTTAATTCTATTGGAATTATTTTTTGAATTGGTTTAATCTCATTTATATTTATAGTTGGATTATATTGTAATAACCAAACAACAGAGGTTTTATATCTTTTAGATGGGAAAAAAATACTGCTGTCAAAAGTTTACTAATAGTAAAATAGATTTAAGATTTTAAGAAATGTAGATATTGGATTCATAAGAGGCAGCTATGAAAACCATTTTTCTTATTTTTTCAATGAACTTTTATGGTTCATAATTGGAATAATACTCTTTGGTAAGGTATGAATCTGCACATTTCCCTCCAGCTATGTGTGGACAAAAAGAACATTTATCAAAAAATGATTATCGGCATTAAATGATCTAAAAAGGTTAATATGCCATAAAAAAAAAGAAACCAACAAACTTTTATGATTTTTTTCCTATATTTTTTTATTTACTATTTTTTCCTTTATATTTTTTACAAGCTTTAGATCATTCGAGTTTATTATTTCTTCCTAATTTAACCAGTCATATTTATTTTTGTTTTTAAATAATTTTTTTGTTTCTTTTTTTTATTTAAGGTGAGTGAATTTCATTAAATTATCAAGAATTTTTGCTGTGGATATAACTTTGGTATGATATTTTTTTTTACTGTTTTATTAACTTTTGGAGGTGAACATGTTGTCATAGTTTTCATTCTTAAATAATGAATCTATTGAGGCAAAACTTTTAACTCCCATTTATCAGATAGGTACCCTTTATGTTCCCAGTTTTCACTTTGGTTGCTAAAGAATCTGTTTACAGTCTACCACATAGCAGATAAGGATACCAATGATGAAAAGGACGGACGGCTCTGAGGGTACATTCATAGCACTATTGAAAGCTTTCAATATCAATTATCCCTGCACACATTTATTTAAGACATATATATCTATAATAGTTATTGAAATCTCTAATAACTTATAGGTATAAGTATTTTGTCTAAATGCTCAACCGGTCTAATGATACCGAACCAATAGTAGTATCTTTAGCAATAGAATTATTGAAATTTTCTGAGAAATTAGGATTTGGTTTCTTTGTTTAATAATATATCAAATCCTTGTAAGTTATTTAATGCTGATTTTTTAGATTTGTTGTCATTATTTAAAAATATTTCTAAACAAATATTCTTGGGTGTCAAATAAATGCCTGACCTTCAAAATAAATGCATCTATTTTGATTTTTGATTTGATTTTTATCAGATATTTTTTAACTGTCAAAGAGTACTATTGTCTTCTATTGTCATAAGATTTGGAATTTCATAATACTAGTACAGAAGTGTACTATTAGAGAAGACTAGAATATGGAACGGATTGGTAGTAGTCAGGATAAAAGAAAAAAATACTTAGCAGGATAGGATAGCTAGTAGTTGACTGTGGCCTAAACAGCACCTACACCTTTTGAGTGGGGATTGGACTCCTTAGCCACCTTAAAAATGAAAATATTTAAGAAATGTTTATCTTTTCTTTTTATCAACATTATATTTAACCATGGAGCTATATATTCAGATGGATTTAGAAATATAAACTAGTTATATAAACTAGGTTCTAGTCTAAAAATTGAATTCTTGTGGCCAAGGCATCAATTCACTCTTTCACTTATTTATTTCCTTTTTCCATCTCTCTAACTGTATTTATGAAATGGATTGTAATTTGCATTTATTGAAGCTAATATTAAGGAAGATGGGAATAACTTCATTGGAATTTTGAAAAAAATTGTCTCTTTCAAAAGATTTCTTTATGAAATGGAATAATATTTCAGAAAAATCTTATTTCTTGTCAAGAATTCAACCATTCAAACAAGTATGGATAGGAGTAATAGAACCATCTTACATCATCCAGATTTAAAATCTCCACCTCCTGCCCATTTCTCCCTTTTTTATTTTTAAATTCAATATTTTTTATTTATTTAATATATTTAAAAAAATGCTATCAGAATGATAGTCAGGACTCTACATTGCAAGTGAATAACTCGCATTTGCGAGTTATTTTTCCAAATTGCGACTAAAAATAATAACTCTTATCCTTTGGTGACTATTTTTTTCACTGACAATCTTTCAAATACTGAGTGAAAAAATCTCTTTTCAACCTTTTTTAATATAAAACGAACAAAGTGAAATTATTTGAACAATGAAAAGTTTAATAGAAGAGAAAAAAGAACAATTTACTCTATACCAATAATGTTGGATTATTCATAAGATTAGAGTGAAATAACATTTCATGGATTTTTCTAGTAACTTTTCTATTTGGCTAGTAAATGAAAATATTTAGTAGTCAAAGGTCAACTAAAATTAAATTTGTATGTAGAGCCCTGATAGTAATGTTTCAATGCTATATAATATAATGACACAAAAACTAACAGAATGAAATTAGAGGGCATAAAAACCTTGTTTTTTTTCTAATTAATTTCTACTAATTAGGCCTATTCAATGAATAAAGTGATTTTTTTCTATACTTCAAAATAAATGTTATTTTCTAGATTTTTTTTTTTATTGAATCTAATCGTACATTTTTAAGAATTAATTTATGGTATTAATTATACTAATCATACACAAATACCTTTTAAAGCCACAGCAAATGACATAAAATGTTATTCATGTTCATAGTTTAGGTTATTGGGTAAGAGCTAACTGACTCTATTGATTCAAAGAAATTGTAAATTTTCAGAGTAAAAATGTATTTGTTAAAGATATACAAAAATAAGAAAAAAAAACCCAGATATTACACTCTAATTGTTAAAAATTCAATGGATAAATTATATTGTGAGAAAATCCAAGAAAAGAATCCAGTATTTGTACATTATGCATAGACATTATTCCATAGTTGTTGGGAACTTAGATTCAATATTTGAGGTTTTAATACAGGCCATCTGTTTTTGTCTTTTAACTCTTAACTTCTAGCTTGAAATTATTAGTTTTTATGAACATAAATTTAAGACTTTTCTCTCTCCTAATGATATATTTTTCAAATAAATAACTACAGTAATCCCCATTTCCATTCTACTTGTGT
This sequence comes from Xipholeptos notoides, assembly GCA_036873565.1. Taxonomy (NCBI): domain Eukaryota; kingdom Metazoa; phylum Mollusca; class Cephalopoda; family Idiosepiidae; genus Xipholeptos; species Xipholeptos notoides. The sequence goes on along the minus strand of JAYKTE010163463.1, from coordinate 5,238 downwards.
ATCAAGTGTTATAGAAAGACATTATGTTTAAGCATGAAAACCTGTTTATAGGTTTTATTGAAGAATATTTGTTTTAAGTATTTTTAAATGTGCTAAAGCATTTCTGAAAATTTATTTATCATTCAACTTAATACTTTTTATTTTGTTCTGCACAAATTTTGTAATTTGAATAGTCTTTCTTTTTGTTATTTTAACTTGATATGAGCCAGAAAACCTGCAATAATTTTTAGATTTAAAAAAATTTACTAATAATCTAATTTGAAAAACGTTTATTCATTACTAAAAAAATATATATTATCTTTTTTTTTTCAAATTAAATACTCTAAATTGAAATTAATTTTATAGACAGTGTATTTTTCCATTTTATTTTACAAATATTTTCAGATACACTTTTCTGATTAATATAATTTTTTTCTAACTGGAGTAATAACATATTAGGCTTTTTCTAAAATTTTTGTATTTAGTTTTGTAGATAAAAATTTTATTTTTATGTGTACCATATTTAATTAAATATTTGATTTAGAATATTTATTTAATAAACTTGAAAAGAAAATAAGGTTATTATATGATTTGGAGGGATTTTTGGTGGTTTGGTCTTAAATTGTGGCTAATTAATTGAACCTTTTTACAGAGATTTTTCCCACTTTAGTTTATAGTTCAATCAGTTTGAGTTTTATGATATTTATACAATTTTTAAAATAAAGTTTGTTCCAAAATTAATGCTTCCTGCTTTTTAACTTTTAACTAAAAAAGCTGAAGAACTATAAAGATAGGAATGATACTATTAAAATGAGTGACCTTTTGTGCTTCAAAATTTATTTTTCTACATAGTCACCACTATTCTCAATGCACTTTGACCAGTGATGACGACATTCTGTGCATAGGCAACCAGAATATACTTTGTCACTTACATCTCCATTGCCACTCTGAAATCAACAAACCCATCTCCTAACTGTGCTGACATCAACTGTATCAGCCTGGTAAACGTTCAGCAGTCTCTGGAGAATGTTGATCAGTTCTATTTTTTCTGCATGGAGGAATTCAATGAAGCATCTCTGCTTCTGACAGGGGGTGCTTTCTTAAGTTCACCGTCAATATCTGCAACAGAGACTTAAAACTTTCAGGTTATGAAAGTATAAGTTCAGTCATCATCTGATCCATATGGGTGGAATAAAAATCAGGAGACATTACTTTTAGAGCATCCCTCATAAAAACAATAGATTAAACACCTTGAAGGTATTGGGAATGGCTAATATTTTTCAATTTTTTTTAATAATAACTTCACAATGTTTCTTAGCATGCATATTTAACTTGTCTAAGCAATACAGACTTTAAGAAAAACTAATTTACAGTCAGAAATAAAGAAATTTTTTTTTTTTTTTTATCGGATAACTCAAGTTAAAGTTGAAGTAAATCACCAAGAAAATGGATTATATCAGAAGACAAAATATTTTTATATAAAATATCACTGAATAAACGCCTCAAACTTTTATTTGGCAATGTTTTTCAGCATGATCAATAAAAAGCCCAGCTCTGTGCATTGTCTTGCAAGTGGCTCAGGATTAGTTACTAGAGAAAAATTTCTGGCTGAAGGTTAAGTGCCAATAGTTGACTAGACTTATTATTCATTTGTTTGAATTTTGGCAGGTGATAGATTAATGCCATAATAAGTATTTGAGACTTGATAAACTTTTTCTTTATGAACGTATAAACTAATTTGCTGACATTTTCTTAAAATCATTTTTGTAACCAAACCAAATCAAGAACAAAGGTAGTTAATGGAGTAAACAGAAAAAGAAATTCACGGCATTTTTACCTCAATTATGCGTGTTATTAAAACTAGTGAATCAGAATCGTGTATTTTTCTGGGTATCGGAATCACATCGTTAAATAAATACCTGAGATTTACAATTCTTTCATTAAGATTCTCTTACATTTTTTAGTTATTTGAACTGTAATAACAATACTTGTTTTTTTTTCTTTTTTGAAATGCGATTAATACTGTTAGAAATTTAGGATAAAAATGTCTTAGAATTTTTTATGATGTATTTAATGTAATGTATAAGAAGTTTATTCATTAATTCAAAGATAATCGTAATGAGTTTGCCCCATCACATAGATAGGCCCATTTGTGAGTGGTTTTTCCAACTTTTTAGTCGCCAGTTGGAAAAACCACACAAAACAAAAAAAATGTTTTGTTTTTTTTTTAACAGACAATCTTCCATTATGAAGGAAAAAGCTCATTTGTGAATGAAAAAATGAGCAAAGTCAAATTATTTAGACAATAAAAAGTTTAATAGAACAATACTTTTTATTTTGAAGGCTGTTTAAAGGAGTATCTTTAAACTAAAGTGAAATTGATCACTTGATCTGATTTCTCAAAATTTTGATGACAGTCTACTGTCAGCTTTTTTTTAAGTATTCAAAAACAAATATCATTGTGCTTAGTTTAACCTTTTCTTTGTTTTTTTTAAAAGAAGATTTTAATTTCTAACTTCACTCACAAGTAATTTTACCTGTGAGCAGAAAATATTTTTTTTCTAATTATTTTGTTAATTTATCAATTTTCCTGAAATTGTGATTTAGTCTAATCTTTTATTTTTGTTAACTATCTTAATATCGAGGCGGGGATGTGAAGCTTCTCTAATAATTTTTGTTTTATTCGAAAAAGCATGAAATTTCACATTAGATATGAAAAAAAAAAAAAAAGCATTGGAGAATTAAAAAAATTGTGGAAGTGGTGGCAGTGGGGTGGACTGGTACAATTCTCACGCTCTCTTATAACTTTTTTCTTTTCGTCTTGAAATTGAAAATTTTTTCAGCGAATTACTATTGATTAGACAATCTATCAAATTATCCAAAATAATTAGAGGGAAAAAATCATCATTTAAATATCTTTATGGGGTGGTCAGTTTTACACACAGACAGACAGCACTCTAGTAAATCGATCCCTCCCCCATATTGAAAATACGACAACAAATCTTTTCCAAAAAAGGAGAAAAAGTATATCATTTTGTTATAAATATTCAATTAAAATACCTACCTATTTTCTTAAGTTTATTTTCCACAAATTTTCATACATGTTTTACAAATTTTAAATAGGAAAACAATTATTTTTTATTAACTTCCAACAAATTTTGGAAAAAAACACAGAATGGGAATCAGGAATCATACTTGGTATCAGAATCGTTAATCAACATTTTCTTGGAATCGGAATCGTAAAAAATTTACGAATCGTTCCAACACTAATTAAAACTATTTTAGTGCATGACAAAATGGTCTAAGTATTGATATGAAATGGAAGAAAAAAATTTGTAAAAAAGAAAATAGTCAGAATTAGGAATATCAGTTTGTAATGCCTAATTATCTATAGTAAACATTATTGCAATAATCTTGTCAGCGTTATTCAATATTGGGTAAATATGCACTTAACCAACGCTTTTGTGGATTTTTAAAAAAGGGAATGGAAATTTCAATTTCATTCCACAGAGAGGAAATAACCGATAATCAAAAAAGAAAAATTAACCATAAAACGAAAGAATATACTTTTTCTAAACAATAGAAGAAAAAAGACAATGCCACACAATAAGCTGTCATTCAGTGGCTTAGCAAATGGGGTGCAGGAGGAGCAGTTCACCAATACAATACAATATGCACTATCTAATCCATAGCTGGAGGGGATGTGGGGATTCATACCTTTCCTCAGGATATTATTCCAAATGTGAACGTAAACAAAACCACTTGGATTCGAACTCATGTATTACGATTCCAAGTTAGTTGGAAATTATTTGTGAAAAAAAAAAGAATGCAATATACGAAGGTAAAATTTATTTGAATATTTTTAAAACTTATTATTTTTAGTGAGCATATATACTAATAATAATAATGATTTAAATCTTTTATGGAAAATGTAAAAAGATGATTGTATTTTATTCTATAAGAAAACAAAAGCCCAAAGAATATTCTGCAATTAATCTTCCTTATTTTACAGTTAGCAAAGCACTCAATTTAATGCTACAAAATAGTGTCTGAAATCTGCCAGAATAAGCATAACCTTATGTCCTTCAGCAAACAATAAAAATAAATTTTGTTGCATGCACGAAACAACTATGTTGATCAGAAATAAGATTACATGCAAGTATATAGAATAAGCCTTTTATTTATGGAGCTGAATCACATATAGGTTTGGTGTATGTGTGTATCCATCTCCATTACTGTGAGCCATAGGATCACAATCCAAATTATCATTCTTCAAATAAATGTTGACAAATATGAAATCACACTTTAGTAACATTCATATAATTCTAAGTGTTTCATCACAAAAAAATAGTTATGAGAAAAAATAATTTTCAATATTTTACTAATATATTTTTCAAAGATAATATAAACATATATATAAAATTTTGACCAATTAGGAAAGAAAATCTCATCTAAATATGTTATATTCGGAACATATTTCTCCAAATTTATTTGGCTTTCCCAAGAGATATGAAATAATAAAAACATTTAGTTTATTTTCTTTCCAAATTTGTCAAAATCTTATCCTCTCCTGTAAGAAATAGATCTATTTCTATTATATATATATATTTATATATATAAAAACAATGATATCAACAAATATAGCAAACAAATCATAAAAAACATAATACACTAAACTCATCAAATCCCAAAAGAAAAACTTAAACATCTACTACATAAAATTGAAAACTCCTTATCTTATAATAAAAAACAAAATCAAAACCGCAACACATAAAACTCAACCCAAGTAATACTCATATGAATAACTTGTCCTCCAGCATTTTCTATCACTAATGATGATACTAAAATATATAGTGCATCCATGACCACAACTCTCTCCTTCATACCATCTTTTAGTCACTAGTGCCACTAAACAAGGCTCACAAAAATATTGTAATCATTGACTTTCATAAAATATTTACATAAAATACAAAAATTATACTTAAAAGCTATGACAAAATATGCCCAAAAGGTTGACAAGAACTACAAATTAACAAAAGCATTTAACCATAGCTCTATAGGGCTTTCTTCTAGATTTTATGTAATATGTATGTTTATAATTTATTAGTTTACATATTTATTGCAACCTGTACACTTTGAATTTACACAATAAAAACTAGAATGTAACTGGCAAAACTATACCAAAAAATATAACACAATATCCTACCAAAAAAAAAAGCCTCCAACCCAATTAAACACGCTCAACAAAAAAGATATCTA
>JAYKTE010163242.1:0-12855 GCA_036873565.1 Xipholeptos notoides | reverse complement strand
ATAGATAGATAGATAGATTCAAACGTTCATTTTTTTACCCACTTTGTTACTCATTTGGAATTATAAAAACAAAATAATGATTTTAAAATCGCAAAAAAAAAGAAAACATATCGTTCATTGCAGAAATGAAGATATTTTATGATATATTTGGAATGACTAAGAAAATCAAAAAACAACTTTAGTAAAATAAGCTGCACGCACACTCTCCACACACCCCACACACGTACACACATACACACACACGTACACAAACACACGCACAAATAAACACATGTGAGTGTGTATGTCTATATACATGATAAAAATTAATAAACAATATTGTCTTGTAATTCATTAAATATTGATTTGGTCATGATTTTTTTTTCGTTAATATATATCTACATATTGGATATGTATAAGTTTTCTGCTGTGTGGATATAATAGTATGTACCGCCACGTTCATCTCTGGAAAATGTACATTGAGAATGGTGATGACTATGTTTGTTTTAGTTTGTTTTACGGCATATCAACTATTTTAGGTCATTTAATGCCGCGAAAAATCATTTTTGCTAAACGTTAGTTTTTGTACACATATATTTTTTTAATAACGCAAGTTACACTATTTGACCCATAGCTTGATGGAATGTGGGGATTCATATGTTTCCCAACAGTATTAGTACGAATATGAACGCAAACGGAACAACTGGGATTCGAACTCGTGTACTACGTTTCCGAGGTCCGACTGCCTACCGATTGGCCCAAATCGACTTCCCCGATGACTATGTAGAAACATATGTTCTAGCCCATTAAAGGTTGCTCGTTTTATTTGTACCACTCCTGTCTTCGCAGATCTTCAACTTTTAAAAAATAGAAAGCATTACTTTTGGAATAACCCTCGTATATGAAAAGAATAGGAGACATTACTTTTGGAACGACCCTCTTTTATGAAAATGATAGAAGGCATTGCATTTGGAACGACTTCGGATATAAATAGAAGAGGACCTATAAATTTTGGAATGACCCTCGTATACATATAAAACAAATAGAAAACATTACTTTTGAAGCAACAGTCATATATATATATAGATAAGAGGCATTTCTTTTGGAATAATTCTCGTATTATCCATTTTTCCTGATACACACGTATGTATATCGTTAGAAACACGCACAAATGCTTAGTCAACTGATCACTCGTATACGAGGAGACATTTTATCGCTTTCAATAGATAATCATCTTTTCACTAACATGAAATTATAATGAAGATGTGTTTAAAATAAACATAGCTTGCTTTTTTTATTTAGTCATAAGTATTGATTATAAAATTGCCTTTCATATGAATACTAAATCTCTATCGACCAGTTTTTTTTTGCTTGTTTTTTTTTTTCCTTTTCTGACGTTTAAAAAATTCACCGCTCTAATTTACGATATTATTATTCAAAACAGATGGCGTCTGGTTTCACTGTCGATAAAAACCAAAAACAATGCACACCACCATAAAAAGGACTTCGTTCGAACCAAAAAAAATAGGTGTTCAAACGGCAAGACAAAAACTATTCATAAAACGAAGATTAAGGGAAAATATTAATAAAATGAAAAATTATAAAATGAAATAACGAGGGAATTGTTACAATGAAGTTTATTTTTATGTGCGCTATAGAGAAACAAAATTTGTTTTTAAGAATAAAAAAATACCCTCTAAAAGGAACTTTTTTTTACTAGAAGTATTGCTCGGCTTTGAAGCCTATTTTACAGGAAAGCCGTATCCTATATTGTATTCGTAAAGCTGCTCTTCCAAATGTCAATTCAAATTGTTATTCATGAAATACAATTTGTCATTGTGCTATGCAAATATCGGTAGTATGAATCATTGTGATATGGAAATTTTGGTCGTCTGAATGTTTTGATGCTTGTTTTTGTGTCCATTTTGATTTGTTCTTTATTTAATTCCAAATTGTGACCCCTTAGCACCTATTTTTTGGGTCAAAATCAATTAGAAACTGTTTCCCAGGTTCAAAAACCCCATATATCAAATTTCAAGTTTTTAGAACCCAGAATGGCAGAGTAGTTTGGTAGAGACCACAACGGCTTAATTTTTCAACTTAAACCCATTAGCAGCTATTTTCCGCCTGTTGTTCAGTTCTTCTCTGAATTCTGAATTTGGTTTCTCAATCACCTGATCCCAGCACAATTAACAATTTATATATATATATATATATATATGTGTGTGTACATATATCTGATAACGGTCAAACTTGAACATTTTGGATCGTTCCGGGTTCCTGGAATTCGATTGATGGGGAAGGGCTACGTTAGTCATTGTTGTTTTGATAAAATAGCAATTTACTAAAATAATTTTCTGCTTTAAAAACATTACGACAGTTTTCTCAGAATGAAAAAATTTTAGAATTATAAAAAAAATTACAGTTTAAAATGAGCCCAAAAGGAGCATCAAAGCAACTACTGAGCAATACCGAGCAGTACTTTTAGTAGTATACATAAAAATAAATCAAAAAAAGAAAGAATTTGAATTATTTATTAATTGTGTTTGTTAATGGTATGTGTAGCCTTTAACATTTTGGAGAATCGCCGCGGAAAGATAATTTTGAAAGTGAACCCAAAGGCGGCGTTACAAAGAATGAGGTTTTATTAGGTTGTCCCAAATGTTCGTGAACACTTGCTAGGAAGCGTGTCAAGAATTCTTTGATTCAAAGTCGGCTGAATGGTACTTTCACCAGATCCGAAAGCTTGCAGATCGATGACAGAAAAGTTTTTGAAAATGATGGTCTTTATTTTGAGGAGTAATTTTTGTGTGTTTTTGTTATTACTCGGTGTGTAAAATTTAAAAGTATTTACAAACTTCTGGAACAATCTAATATGTATAATAGGTTGTCCCAAAAGTTCGTAAACTTTGATGGTCTTTATTTTAGGGAATAATGTTTGTTGTTTTTGTTATCACTTGGTAAGTAAAATTTCAAGCTGTTTACGAACGTTTGGAGCAATCTAATATATATAACAGTTTGTCCTAAAAGATCATAAACATTGATGCTTTTTATTTTAAGGAATACTTTTTGTTGTTTTTATACTGGGTGAGTAATATTTCAAAGTGTCTACGAACTTATGGGACAATCTAATATTCCAAACTCGAGCAATAGATGTTGTAGGAAGGGGGGGGGTATTTTTCTTTCATTCGAGTTATTTATTTTAATGTTGATAAGGAATTTAGCAATTCAGTAAATATTGATTTAAACATTAACATGTAGTCTTGCTATAAAACAGGGAGAAAAAGAAAAAGAAAAAGAATTATGCCAAAATATTGGACATTTTGCAGATAAAAGCTTCTAAAAAGGCAGAGGCATGAATAAGATATTAGTGCGCAAGGACAAAATGAATAAATTCGCAAAAGAAAAAGAAAAGAACAGAAAATAATGAACTGATAATAAAAATAAAACAAATAAACGAACAAATGTTCCACCCAAGTGAAAAGAACACAAAAAACGCCTCTCTAAATCGAAGTGAATAAACACTAAAGATAAAGATGTTATTTAAATCGTTCTCTAGTTACACAGTTGTCTCATTTTACAGAGGCAGCGGGGAAATCCATTTAGGCCAGTGAATAGGTGGACTTCGGAATCGTAGTACATGAGTTCGAATCCCACTCGTTCCGTTTCCGTTGGGAAAGGTTTAATTCCAACATTACCTTCAGTTATGAGGTATACTGTGCTATTAAAAAAACTAAGTATAGAAAAAATGATGCTTATCAAAAATGGTTGTTCACAGCATTATATAACCTAAACGGTTGATGTGCCGTAAAATACAAACATATAGAGACAGACGATATTTGGAGCAAGCAGAGAGATCTTTTTTTTGGGGGGGGGGGTGATGTAGTAAATTGTTTTTCGTTTTTTTATTTTTTTTATGGGGGTGTAGTAAATTGTTTTTCGTTTTTCTTTTTTTTTCATTTTCCCCCTGTTATCTAAATGAGGTTTTCATGTCTCGAGACATTCTCGGTGGGGCCTCTCTTCTTTTTTAGTCAGAGATTTCATCGCTTTAGAACCACCAAAGAGTTACCCCATGAAAGCACCCTTCAAAGTCGAGAGAGGGTCGTTTCTTCATTCTTGTAGTCTTCGTCTGGCTGGAACAAAAAGGGGTTAAACACGAAGACACAGAAGTGAGGTTGATCGAGGCTTTATTTCTTGCTTTCGGTTCCGAGTCATTTTTTTTTCTCTGTGGTTAAAATCTGGTTGCCCACACCTTATATACTACCGGAACTACACGAAAGTGACGGGGCAGCAGTCCGCAAAATTCCCCAGCTACAAACGAATGACGATGTATCAACAATATTTTTACACTCCTACTATAACCATCCATGTTTACTGACACATCTCAATTTCTGACCCACATCCCTTACAGGAGTTGTTTCTTCGTCTTGCACAGTCAATCTGCAACAGGTACATGGAACTTTCAGGTCATGAATTCCTAAGTTCAGTCATCATAAAAATGCAATTTTCAATTCAGTCTGATCTATTCGGGCGAAATAAAAAAAATCGGAGGCATTAATTTTGGAACGTCCTTCGTACTAAACCTATTATAGGAGTTACATTTCTTTTAGTATAATAGTGTTTTAAAAAAAAAGAGAAATATTGATTTAGCAATTCAGTCTATCTTTTCAGGTGATCGGTTATTTAAAAACCGATGCGTAGACACTGAAATCGATATTTAGAGAAAAACTCCATAAAAATATTTTTCTTTAATAGCAATTCGGATTTTTCCAAATCTGTTTCGAAACGACAGTGTGAGTAACCAGAAGAGTCAAGCTAAATCATAAAACGATATATCTACTTGGTCGAGCACCAACCCAAGTTAGGCACAAGGCCAGTTTTACTAGTTCATTATGTCCCTGTGTTTTTGGAATCAGTGTTATCCTTACACCTAGATGAGTTACTCTCCCGAGTTAACACTCCTCATCTGCCCGATGCAGCTGAAAGTGAATGCAATGGTTTTGACTGAGATTTGAACTCGTAAATCGTAAACGTAATTTGATTTATTTTTATCTATCAGCCTCTACGGGTTATTTAAGGTCAGTTAAGTTTTTTATTGTCATTTTTCTTGATTCAGATCTTTTGATATATTTTTAGTTATTTCAGGAATTTAAAGATATTCTCTGTATCATTGTATTCAAATTGATTTTTCATATTATTAGCGTTGAAGAGGTTCTTTCTGTGATTGGTGAGTGCTTTACATTCTATAAAGATGAGTATGACTGTGAGAGGTGTTTGGCATGTTCTACCGCTTGGTTGTGGTTCTTTGAATTATTATCATGAGCTGTATATCCATTTTTCGGACTATTTTTCTCATCTTCTAGTCAGGATAACTTGAAAAGTAAATCCAAATTTTTAAAAAATGTGCTCTTCTCACGACTTTTAAAATTACTTTGGAGATACTATAGATTTATTTTCGTGTTTCTTTAGTTCGATTAAGCTTCTTGAAACACCATAAATTGATTTTAGAATAGGATCTGCCTGGCAATTCTATTATCCGGACGTTTCTATAGAGAGTTCAGGTAAATCTGGCAGTTATGTATTTAACTAAGAAAAATGTCGTCTAAATCACTTCCGGTGTTGGTTTTTATTCAGGCAAAGTGAGTAGTGTGAATTAGAAAAGAGACTCAAGAAAATAGCGGAACTACTTAGACACTGAATCAAAATCGTTCCTAAATTGAAATATGACAAAAAATATTTCGACTACTAATTTTTGGATTAAAAAAATAAAAATCATTCATAAATATCACGAAAAGTTCCGGTGAATTAATATTCTTTCTTCGTTTGATAGAAAAAAACATAGAAAATATACTGACCTAAAAAACACGGAAGCAAAAAAAGAGAAAGACCATAAGAAAGTTAAGTTTATCTATCTATATATCTATAAAAGTGAAATTTTCGGTCGGTGTGTGTGTACATTTTCCTACCAAACTTCTCCGTCAATTTTCGGCCTACGGACTTGAGATTTGATATTAGGGGTATTCAGACATAGGAAAAGCTTTTTAATCAGTTTTCGGGCATAAATTTAACTAGTGAGGGGTCAGTGTGGAAAGATTTGACCTTTGCAGTTTCTAACAAACTCCGCTACCTACCCTGCTCACAAGAGCCGAATAGGTGAGCTGCATAGTATATAGCTGCTAAACGTCACACCCTTTTTACGGCATATCAACCTATGCAGGTCATTTAATGCCAAAAACAATCATTCTTGGTAAACGCTATTTTTTTTTGTCCACATTTAGTTTTTTTTAAATATGCACTATTTAACCATTACCTCGAGGGAATGTGGGGATTCATACCTTTTCCAAGGGTACTGACGTCTTAGAATTCCCAGAGATGGCAAAGTATACAGAATTCCCAGAGATGGCAAAGTAAAGAAGACTGGTTTGCAAGCATAAAGCGGGGGGTGACTTCGTCTGAACATACAAACAAACAACATCAACTTAGAAACGAGGGAGACAATATAGATTATAAAAGGATTAACGAGAAAGAATTGACAGAAATCGATGCAAGGAATAAAATAAAATAGATAAATAAATAAACAAATAAACAAATAAACAACAAAGCAAAAATCTTCGAAAATAAAAGCGATACATTATTTGATAGAAGAACAAGACACAAACATATTTCTAAAAAAATAATAGAAATAAGCGAAGAAGAAAATAGCGAAATATTAATCGTACATTTTTGCAAGTGAAAGCAATTCCCATTTCGCTTCGGGCATTTAATACCGTTCACCCCACCTCACCAACCCGACTCTGCACTAGACTTTCACCGTCTACGAGTCCCAACTTGCCGTCAAAAAACATGGCCGTCGTCAGTGTGACGTTTTTATAGCAAAGCTTGGACATGTCAAACAGTTCTGTTTCTCTTTTCGAGCAAGGTAAAACATATTCAATCAAAAACCACTTTATAAGTAAGTTAAGATCTTCTCTTAGCCCGCAAGCCGCATGTGGCGTACTTTTTACTTTTATTGGAGAAGTCCACTTAATATGCGAGTTTGAATCCTAGCCGTTTCGTTGACGTTTGCATTCGGGATAATACCATTGGGAAAGGTATGAATCCCCACATTCCGTCCAGTTATTGATTAAAAAGTGCATACTGCGTTATAAAAAAAACTGCAGGTGGACAAAAGAACGTTTATCAAAAATGATTATCGGCATTAAATTAAGCATATGTTGATATGCCGTAAAACAAAAAAAAATACTTTTATTTGTGCGGCAGTTATTTTTACCGATCATGGGAAGATCTTGGTGATCAGATTCCGGAAATTTCCACAGAATTATATTTATATACGAAGGGTGTTCCAAAAGTAATGCCTCTGTTTTTTTTATTCAGCACATATAGATCAGAAGGGATTGCAAATTGCTTTGTAATGATGACTAAACTTATGCATTTATCACCTGAAAGTTTTATCTGTGTTGCAGTTATTGACAGTGTGTGACTCTTAAAAAGGTAGCCCCTGTCATAGAAAAATTGAAACGATCAGCATTCAACGGAGCCTGTCGAACGTTTACAAAGGCAATGCAGTTGATGTCATCACAGTTCGTAGATGGGTTCGCCGATTTCAGTAGCGACAGAGATGTGAGTGACAAAGCCCGCTGCAGACACGAGAATGGACCGCTACGTTCATTGCTGGCAAAAGTGTATGACAAATAGTGGTGACTATGTCCAAAAATAAATTCTGTAGCACAAAAGGCCACTTGTTGTAATGGTACCACTCCCATCTGCGTAGCTTGATAAATTTTTCAGTTAAAAGTTAAAAAAAACGGGGGCGTTATTTTCGGAACGGCCATCATACTTCCTAGCCAGCATTGATAAATAAAAATAACAATTTAAATCGTCATTGCTAGTTAAGCGCTAAAGAAAGGGTTAGAGAACATGTCCTTTAGCGTTATTTGAAAAGTTAATTTTTGACGATATATCTCACCATTGATTTTATAATACAATTTGTATAAAGAGGAGTTAAATTGTTATTCCTGGTTAAAAGGTTGAAAAAGAACAAGAGAACTTGGCTTTTGGTGCTACTTGAAAAATTGATTTTTGACAAGATTTGACATTTACTTTGTCGAGCACCAACCCAAGTTCAGCACAAGGCCTTTTTATGTGCTCATCTTCGGGCTTTTGTAATCAGTGTTATTTTTGACAAGATATCTCTGTCTTGGTTTCAAAATACAATTAGGCTAAAGACAAAGTTAAATATGGCTAAAGACAAGTTAAATCGTCATAAATAGGTAAGAAGTTAAAAAAAGGCAAGACAACTTGTCTTTTGATGCTATTTAAAAAAATTAAATTTCGACAAGATATCTTGCCCTTGGTTTCAAAATACAATTAGTGTAAGGACAAATTAAATCATTCTTGCTGTTTAAGAGGCTAATTCTTGACGTGATATCTCACACTTGATTTCAAAATAAAATTTAGGTAAAAATCTTCATTGTTGGTTGAAAGGTTAATATTGGTTGTCAGTGATATTAGTTAAGTGAAGACAAGTCCAGTTTCCGGGTTAAGCGAAAATAAAGAATGAATATAAAAACGAAACGTAACTGCAAGCAATTTGGGCAAAAAGAGATGCAAACTGTAATTAACTGGCATTTGTCTGATAAAATCGAAGCATTGAGGGACATTTTCTTTCTTTTGTTTTTTGTTTGTTTGTTGGCCGTGCTTTTCCAAATTCTTCTTTAACACAAATTGTCTACTTATTCTAAAAGGATTTCTCGGGCAATCTTCTCGGGCAAAAAATCGGTTTTTTCTCTTGCTTCTATTTTTTTCTTTTTTCTTTTCTTTTTTCTTCATTAGTAATTTTTCTTTTGCTCTTTCTTTTTTTTGTTGTTGGTTTTTGTCTTTTTCATCGTTTCCCAAAACTTAGCCTACTTTTCTACACTTTAATCTAATTTTTTTTTTAAAGATTCCTTCTCAACTGACAGTGGATCAGCATTCGGACTTTGAAATCGCAATACTGGAGTTAGAATTCCAGTCGTTCCTTTTATGTTCACATTGGAGCTAATACTCTTAGGAAAGCTATGAGGCCACACATTCCCTTGTTTTTGTTTTACGGCATATCAACCATTTTAGGTCATTTGATGCTGAGAACAATTATTTTTGGTAAACGCTATTTTTTGTCCACACATTTTTTTGAATAATCACAATATTCACTATTCAACCTATGGGGATTCCTACCTTTCCCAGAGTATTAGTCCAAATATGAACACAAACAAAACGAATGGGATTCGCACATGCATACTAGTATTCCGAAGTCCGATTACCTATCCTCTGGTCCAAGTCGACTTCCCCCTCTAGCTATTAATAAAATAAACAATCTGTGGTTTAAAGCAATGTGATGAAAAGCAGGGGAGGATTCCGAAGTCCAAACTATTGAAGTTCTACTGTAGATCATACTCTTTTTATTCAATCCCGTTTGTTTGTTTTTGTTTTACGGCATATCAACCTTTTTAGGCTATTTACTGCCGAGAACAATCATGGTTCTTTTTGTCCACTGATAGTTTTTTAATAACACAATATGCACTATTTAATCCATAGCTGAATGGAATGTAGGGATTCATACCATTCCCAAGGGTATTAGCCAATTATAAACATAAATGGAACGGCTGGGATTCGAACTCACGTATTATGATTCTGAGGTCCGACTGCCTATTCACTGCCCCAAGTTGACCTCTCCAATCACGTTTGTAATCTCTTCTGTTTGCTTGTTTTTTTCTCTCTAAACTGACCTCCTGATTATTTTCTTCATTCAAATGGCAGTTCCTGTTACTCCCCATAAAATACAACTGGTCTCTCCAACACAGAACAAAATGGACAATCCTAACCTCTCCCCTTTTTCTTTCTTTCTTTTTTTTTCTTATCCCTATTCTATCTACTGAAAGCCTCGGCGGCTTTTTCTAAGAATTAATCACTTGAATTCATGTTTTTGTTTCCGGGTTGTTCAACGGATATAATGCCCAAACGTAGAAAAGTGAATAGCAATGTGACACAAGCCTCTTTTTAACCGAAGAAGAAGAAGAAGAAAAAAGAAACAACCTTTTTGGAATCACTTATCCTTTCTCTGGTTTTCTTTCTACAAAGATATTCTCTTTTCTTCTGTTTTCGTTTTTTCTTGTTGTTGTCTTTTGGTGGGGTGGGTAGGTCTTTTCTTTTCGTATTGTTCAAGGCATTTTTTGGCACAGAAAATCTTTATTGGCTTTTTTCATTCATTCTTTTGTTAATCCTTCTTTTATTCATTCTTTAGTTAATTCTTTTTCTTTACGCATTTTTGTTGTTGATATTCCTAACTTTTTAAGGAGTATTTTTTTTTTGGTCCTCCGAATTCCCTTGTTATATTAAAAGGTCTCTTCAGCCTTTCTTTCGCCTATTCTTTTTCTGATTTTGATATTTTCTTTACTCGTGTCTCTCATAACATTTCCTACACACAATCACAGTTGTTTCTATGTATCAAAATTTCGAGGTATTCTTCTCTTCTTTATTATCTCCACAACACTTTGGCTAGGTGATCGAATTCAATTTCTTCATTCATTAAATCGGTAACTGAGTAAAGGTGCTCAGTCAAGGTGCTGGTATTAAATGACCACAAGAGCTCACCACCATCATTATGATTGATGAGGGGTGGTGAGGATGTGAGATGGAAATCGTTAGAGGCATATGCCAGACTTTTTTTTCTTTTCAAGTGTTGGTCGTCGGAACGAAGAGCCATCAGAGTTAATTAATACAGAAAAAAGGAAAGATTACAGTAAAATGGTCATTTTTGTATGGAAATTGATAGGCGTGTCGAAAGATCGCGAGGCCACATTCCAAGGTACAAATTCGAGAAGCGCAAAAAGTTTTGGGGAGAATCGAAAACTTATCGGTTATGTGTTAGTCAGCTACCTAGTGGAAGAGGAAAAAACTAGTGTCAATAACCTGTTACTCCCGGAGGGCAGCGAGGGAAGTGCTTAAGACAATTACTTCTATGTATAAAATGCAGAGGAGTATTGACGAAGAGAGAAAATAAATAAAAGAATTCTAAATTATTTCTTATTCCTGTCTTTGTTCTCTTTGTAATCTTTAAGAATTCGATTCATAGCGATCAATGTTGAGACGATGTGGATTCCTTGGGGCGACCCGGTACAAATCCTTCTTTATGGTGTTTGGATGTAAATTAAATGACAGAAAAACGTTGATATGCCATAAAACAAACAAAGAAATAATTTATCGTACCCACATATATACACTTGTCACTTTCACTGCTTTATTTTATTATAATTTTCTTTGTAAGCAAAACAATATTTCATTTTGTTCAAGTTTGGGTCACATGTTGATTTATTTTGTCTGTTATTCAAACCTTTATTTATTACATATATGGCAGCCATCAAGGCATAAGTCGGTAAATTACGAGATAATATGGATTCAAAAAGCAAGGATCTTGCCATTTCAAACAGTACACTCTATAATCTTTATGCAGTACTATTTTCGTGTAGAGAACACGTGAGTTGGAAACCAAGTCGTTCCGTTTACGGTCACATCTATACTAATACCCTGGAAAAGGGATGAATCCCCGCCTTCCATCCATCTATGGATTAAATAGCAGATATTGTGTTATTTAGAAAAAAACTTTGTGTAGACAAAAGACGGTGTATCAAAAAATGATTTTTCTCGGCATCAAATGATCTAAAAAGGTTGATATACCGTAAAACAAAACAAACAAACATATGGCCTTTTTCTTGTAACTCATTTTATTTTTCACTAAAACGGGTTAATATTGCTTAAGAGAAACTAAAAATGTTATCATAATAATAAAAATAATGATAATAATAATAATATTAGTAGCCATTTATTTTTTAGTTTTCTTTCTTGCTCTTCCCATCTTTCTTCAACCCGACTCAAAATCTCTTTTCCCTTTTCTCTTCAACCTAACTCAGTAATTATCCAATAGAATTAATTCTTTTCAATGTCACTTGTAGGTAAACAGTACGCCAAGAACAGCCCGCCCTACCTTTAAACATAAATAAAAAGTTCTGACACCCACTCGTCTTTCTTTTCTTTTTAATTTTTCAATAAAACAATGAAAGCTATTTTCCTTGCTATTCGATAATTTATTCTACCTCTTAGATAACTACAGACACCTTATAAGATTTATGGCGTTTCTCATCTGGTTTTGATTCAGATGAGAAAATCGGCAAGGGGAAGTCCACTTGGGACAGTGGATAGACAGTCGAACTTCAGAATCGTAATACGCAAGTTTGAATTATAGTCGTTTCATTTGCTTTTCTAGTTGAACTAATACCCCTATGATATGTATGAATCCTAACATTCCCGCTAGCTATTATTAAACAGTGAATATTGTATTATAAAAAAAACCAAAAACAAACAAACAACAAAACTACGTGTTGGCGTGTGGAGCAAAAACTGATTGTTCACGGCCTTAAAGGACCTACAGAGGTTGATATGCCGTAAACCAAAATAAAATGATTAAAAAGAAAAATGATATCTTGCTCAATCTACTATGTCAGAATAATCATATATATATATATATGTGTCTGTTTTTCCTTCTTATCTTCTGTCATTGGATGCGCAAATCCTATTTGATTAAAAAGATAGATGTTACTGTCTACTGATGTTAATCCGCTGACAGATTACTCTTATTTGTCTCAAATCTGACAAAATTATGGAAAAAACACAAACTCTCAAATGAAAAAGGAATCTTAAAGAAGCTATATATCTATATGTATACATATTTCGTTCTTTCTCCGTCTCTCTCTCTTTATATATATATATATATATATATATATATATACAGACATGACAGAAAAGAATAGACACCTATAGAAATTGTTTATTTTGATAAACATA
>JAYKTE010163132.1:0-12856 GCA_036873565.1 Xipholeptos notoides | reverse complement strand
TATACATATATATATATTACACTCTGTGGGCTGACATATTATGTGAGTCTGACGTGTAGGTGAGATACTTATTATTTTGAGGGGAACGGGTAGGTATATCAGGTAGGGCGACTTGGCCACCCAGATAATCAAGATAAGGGTGGGGCTGTGATCCTGAGGGTAACTGGTTAGGATCGAAAGTGGAGCACCTGGCCTCCGGAGGCTTGTATGGCTTAGGATGAGAGGAATTTGAACTACTGTCTGCAGGTGTTGGCTTCAGGCAGATCCACTGGCTGCAATCAGGAATCCGGCTGGTATTGGGTTTGTATAATATCTTGGACAGGGTCCCCGATTCTCCGGGATAGGGGCAGCTTGGTCGAGGGGATTTCGGGATAGTGCCTGGTTGAGATGTGTGTGGCTTATACTTTTGTGAGGCAAACAAATCTGAAATGTAAAAGCAAAAGACCGATAATTGGTTGCCATGATTTGTGACATGAATTTTGGTTATTATCTTCATTCTAATTATTCAGCTTTCTACTCTCATCTTCATTGTTTGAGTGTCCAAATTTATAAGATGAGTTTTGGTTATTATCTTTATTCTAGTTATTCAGACTTCTACTCTCATCTTCATTATTTGAGTGTACATATTTATAAGATGAGTTTTGGTTATTATCTTTATTCTAGTTATTCAGATTTCTACTCCCATCTTCATTGTTTGATTGTGTGGATGTATTAGATGAGTTTTGGTTATTTTCTTTATTCTGATTACTTAGTCATCTACTCTCATATCCATAGTTAATATTTTAGTTCAGCATACTCTAAACTAATATCTATTATACGAAACACGAAAAGGTGTGTGACAAAACACAAAAACGTGGACATTTTATGATTGTGTACCAACTATTTCCGAACGGGGAGAGTAATTAATAACGAAATACGATGATCTTTCCAAAAGTAATTCCACATATTTATTTCTTAAAACTTGAAGAGCTACGAAGACGTTGGTGTTACCATTAAAACGAGCGACCTTTCGTGTTCCAGAATTTATTTTTCTACGGGGGTCGTTCCAAAAGTAATGCCATCTATCTTTTAAGTCATTGTTTAAAAGTTGAGGCGCTACAAAAACGGGAGTGGTACAATTAAAACGAATAACCTTTTGTGCCCCAAAATTTATTTTTCTGACATTGTCAACACCATTGTCAATGCATTTTTACCTCCGACGAACGACACGGTTCATTTTTGTGCCCGGAGCAGGGCCTTATCCCCCATATCTTTGATGTCACTCTGACGTCAACTGCACTGGCTTAGTAAACATTCAAAAGGCACCAGTGAATGTTGATCGGTTCAATTTTTTCTGCTTGGATAAATTCAATGACGCATCTCTGCATTTGACACAGGTCCATGCTTTCTTAGAGTCTCACACCGCCAATATCTGTAAAAAAGATATTAAACTTTCAGTTCATGAATGCACAAGTTCAATCTTTATAACATGCAATTTGCAATCCCTTTTGATCTATTTCGGGCGGAATAAAAAAAAAGAGGCATTACTTTTGGAAAGACCCTCGTAGTTGGAGGCACATGCATCTGTAGTTTTGTCTCGAAATATTCCACCATATTCCACACCTAGTTTTTTCTTAAACTTTTTTGTTTGTTTGTTTCATTTATTCTAGACAACGAGAAAAATATATCTTTTAATGGCCTGTAAAAGTGGCGGTGATTTAAAAAATAATTTGTTTAAAATCATAAGAAAATTTTTGTAACTTTTTCCAAGAAAAATTTGTTTGTATTAATTCGTATTTCAATCTTAATTTACAAATTGGATAATGAAATTTTGATTAGCCTTGTCCCCAAATTTGATCAACTACGATTCAGCATTTTATTTGCTGCGACGCTATTTACTGCTGTCAATGATTGGTTCGTTAAAGATCATGTTTTTAAAATCAAATTCTCACAAATGTGCACTAACTGCACTTGGGGGAAAATAGTTTGACTTTCGGTGGACTATTGGCATTTGTTTACCTTTTTTCCTCCATTCTAAGTGTAGGTCACAGAAAGAAAAATTTATAGTGAAATAGAGCGTTGGGCCACAGCCTATTCCTCTTGGTTTTTATGTTACTATTATATTTTAGTGTAACTGATTACAGATTTTACCTGGTATGACTGCATTGTTTCTTGATTCCGTATCACTCCAAGTATCTTCGCTTTCACTTTGGCACTCTGGTATCATAAATGGTTTATGTTCGTTTTCTTCATCTCCTTCGATTTCCTGTTTCAAAAGAAAAAACAAAAAACAAAAGAAAACAAAAAGTTAAATCAACATTAGAAATATTTGGTTGGTTTTACAGAATTTAATGCCAGGAATATTTATCAAATCTAATAATTGCCGTGTTGTTTTTTTTAATTATTGATTTACTGGTGTGTATGATAGTCTGTCTTGTCAATGAAAAAACATTACATTTTAATATTAAAAAAATATAAAAATAGTAAAAGTGATGAGGGATTTTTTTTGAAAGGATTGTGCATAAAATCATAATAACTTTTTCCCTAACTTTTCCCCGACGAAACTTGGTTGCATTAATTAATTCGTTATTTCATTCTTTATCCACAATTTGGATGCTGAAATTTTGGCTACGTCTATCCTAACATCTAACCAATTACAATTCAGCTTTTCATTCCCTTTGATGATATTTCTTGCATTAATTATGGTTTAATTAAAGATTCTTTTGTTATGTGCAATATATGGGTTTGGAGAAAAACGTATGGTGTTCAGATTACTAGTGGCATTTGTTTGCCTATTTTTGTTTTCTACCGTAAAAATAAGTCACTGAATGAAAAGTCTAAAGTGATAAATACCTTTGGCCCATAGCCTATAAAGAATAAATTCTTTTTCGGAATCCTTGAGATGAGGCATTATAATTTGTATATTTATTATTCAGACTATAGTTCTCATCTTTATATTTGTTAATTTTACTATTCTAGCGATGAGGCTTGATAATTTTCAATCATTATTTTTCTGTTTAAAATTGTTTAAATCTAGACATTATTTTAACAGCACAAAATACATCAGAGTGCGATTTTGATTAACACAAAACCTGAATAATGCTAAAGGATAAACTAGTCGGAACGTAGTGAATTTAGCAATCACAAAGATGAGAACCATAGTCCACACAATAAACATGAAATTAAAAAAAGGAATCACTACTTGAATATAAAAGCTGTTGCCATTAAATTCGATTGCCAATAAAAATCGCGAAACAAAAATTGATCTACTAACATGAACATTGAATACCCGAAAAACCCTTAAATCTAGTTAAATTCAATCTAGGTTTATAAGTTTAGTGTCTAACGCCAAAAACAATGGAAATGCATCAATTAACATAGTTATGAATAAAGAAGACGCATATCACTCAATGAAACCTTCATCTAAAATATAGTTATTTGCTATTCAGGTTTGTTAGCTGCTTTTTAAATATGTATTACTTTAAGATTTATTAATTGAAATAGTTATTAACACCGAAGACACATATTACACAATCTAAGTTCCATTTAAATGCAATTAAGGATTATTAGCTTATTTTAAAAACATTTATTCCAAAAGTTATTTCCTAATATACTTGTGAGACATTCTCTCCAATTTATTGTAATTTACTATAATAACATCAAATTAAATTAAAGCTGAAACCAGAAAACAAATTAGATTACATTCGAATTATTAAGGTAAAATATAAAAAGAACGAATAGATTTTTCTTTGCAGTTATGATAAATCCTTTAAAAAACCTTGATTTTTATATGAGGTTTATACATTTTTATGCAGGTACATTTTTATACATTTTTATACGAGTATATTTTTAATTTATTTCTATACATGTAGATTTTAGATATTTTTTATTCAGGTAGATTTTTAACAATTTTTATGCAGCTATATTTTTTCTTTCCAATTATTTGAATAAAACCCAATTTTTTTCAAATTGTTTTTCCTTGAAGAATTATCTAGAAAATTAGATTTTTCTCCTCATCAAAGTGTTTCTCTATAAAAAATGTTTTACCAAGCTCCAATCTCTAAATTATTTCTTTCATTCTATAAACTGTTTCTCTATGAATATTGTTTCAACAAAAACCGACTTTTCTACAAAAATCTTGATTCGACATTGGGTTATTCAGAATTAGTTCGTACACCGCGATTCAAACCAACCAACCAACCAACCAACCAACCAACCAGTCAACTAACCAAATTGGCATTTAATGATCATTAAAAACCAACCAAACAACTAAGCAACCAACCAATCAACCAATCAAATTAATCATGGTATTAAATGAACATAAATGTTTATGGGCTGATGTATCATTAAAAACTCCAACCAAGCATAGAAATAACCAATTAATTTGCAAATGGCATTAAATGATCATGAAGGTTTATAGGTTAATGCATCGTTAGAAAAGAACCAACCAACCAACCGACCGACCGATCGACCGACCGACCAACCAACCAACCAACCAACCAACATAAACAGAGTTCTTTGAATTTTCCTCTTTAGAGCTTTTTTCTTCTGAGAATATCATTACTGAGGTTGTGTCTTGTAAGTCTTTTCTTAACACAGTGTATTATGCTATCGGTTGTGTGGCATTGAATGCCCAATAAACACACATAAACTAATCAATAATTAGTTGGCAATAATGCATTGGTAATCAAATGCATAATGTCTAACTCGAGGCAGACGACCAACTGTTGTCATTTGTGTATGCTTTCTCTTTGCTTTTTTATAGTCGTCTTTATTTATTTTGTGATGTTTGTAAAACAGAGTAAACATGTTGCCGAGAAGATATAATTGTATTTATTTATTTGCCTTTTGGCCTTATTTAATCAAGATGTGTGTGAGAATATGGATTAAATCTTTTGTTGTTGGTGTTTTTTTCTGACATGCTTAAAACCGAAATAAAATGTCAATATATATGTAAAAAGAAAACAGAGTACCTCGTAAGTAAATAAAATTAAGATAAATAAATAACCAAAACGAAAGAAAAACGACAAATTTCCCCATGCCCCCAAAAAGCAAATAAGACAAAAAAAGCAAAACAATAGCAAAAAACAAGAAAAAAAAATGAAAACAAGACAAACATTTAAAAGCAAAAATAAAGCATTGTTCACGGCATTAAATGGCCTAATAAGGTTGATATGCCGTAAAACAACAAAAAATAAAACAAATAAAAGAAACAAATCAACAAAAAACAATTGAAAAAGTAAAAAAAGGTAACATGCATCTCTAACCACTTTCAGCCCAGACTATAAACAAATTAAATTACGCGGTAACATTTTAGTTTTATAAACGTGAAGGCGGAAAATTGACAGTCACCAATGGTTGTCCCCGTCCGTGATCAATTGACTGTCGAACCAGTGTCGCTAGAAATGGCTACTAAGCATTACTCTATGGCGAACTCGGGTTTGTAGTGTTCTCCCAAGTGACTTTAGAATAACTTGAAGGACGACTGCGAGAAGTTAGTTCTGCCATTCCCCAAAAGTTTCTAAAAAGATCAATTGATACTATTCTCGAGCGGATTAAGTAAATGCAGGCGAACATATTGGCGGACATCTTGAATTTTGAATAAAATCTAATTTTATGCATTTTATTTCAATATTCACTTTTTGAAAAAAAATATGGTTTATGAATAAGTTAAGGGTTTTTTGGAAAAGGAAAGGAACTTTCCTCTTACCCACTCTCTCTCACTCTCTATGTATGTACGCATGTATGCATGTATGTATGTATGTATGTATGTGTCTATCTATCTATCTATCTATCTATCTATATATCCACCCATCTTTCTCTCTCGCTATACAGATTGCAAAAATTATTTTATGTACGATCCCAAAGAAATTTGGTCAAACACTTTCAAGTCACAGTTATATACTTGCTGTCATTATTATAGCATTAAGCAAAATCCTCTTTTCCCTTCACAAAAACGTGAGTTGGACACTCCTTAATGACTCTAGCAGCAAAAGCCACGACTTTAGTTAACTGATAGGCCAGTGTTTAGGACGTTGATAATCCGTTAACCTTCAAAATTAACTCCCAAAAACCCAAAAATATTTATTTTCATTGAACTACAATCAAACATCTAATTTTAGACTGCTACTATACTTTTATCTTATTAAAGTAATACTCGTATACATAACAATCATCGTCAATGAAAACCAAAGATTTTTTCAAAACAAAAACGTATAATTCAAATTATCAAAAAAAAAAAAAGTTAAATTAAATTAATCGGCTCTTTTTTATTTTTTCTATTTTCTATTTTTACCCGCTCAAAATGGCACCTTCCTGGCACGTTGCACCCGGGAGGCCCCCCCCCCTTCGCTACGCCACAGTCTAAGTATTATCTTTCCACCTTCTTTTAAAAGACAACAGTGACAAAAAGGGTTAAATTATGAATCAATAATGAACTGAAAAAATAGAATCAAATTGTTTTTTTGGGAATTCCAAGTTTTATTTTCTTTCCCATAAAACTACAGTATTTTTTTGAAAGCCAAGAATTCAGTAAACTGTGGCTATATTAACACTTCAATCACCAACATAGTCCCCACACAGCAGACGGACGCTACGGTCCCGAAATGATCCAAATTTTCAAGTTTGACACCTTAGCAACCGTCTGACTGAAAACTAAATCAAATTTGTTCCACAGGTCGGAATACAGTAAATTTAAAATTTCAAGTCTCTAGACCAAAAATTGATAAAGTAGTTTGAGGGTCTGTATTCGTGAAACTTTTGAACGATTCTTTTAATGGTAGAGTGTAAGAGTGTGTAAAATATCACTTAAATTGGACCTTTCTTTCTTGAAGAGTGTTTATCATTATCAATTTTCGATACTTAACGGGAATATTCTGAAACAATCCCTATCTAAGAACACTCCCAGACACATAAAGTACAACATCGTAAATTTTCAAGAAAATTGGCCCAGCCGTTTCGGATTCCATAGGAAATGAACTCACACACATATACTTAGATTGCAGTACTGAATATCAGGTCCATTTAACTGCTACAGCTGCACATATGTACAGATGCTGGTAAGTTCCCTCGTTTTAACCGAACGCATACACCTTTTCATTTATTTGTTTATTTATTTATAGAGCATCTGTGTGCCCCAGGGAAATGGCAATCGCTTTTGTGAGTGCGTACGCCGTCTACAATGAAATGAATAAAATGATGGAGGCGTCAATTAGTGAAAAATCGAAAAACACTTCAACCTTTTTTCTTTTCAGATTGCTTGCAACGTTCCAAAGCTTAGAAGCAAAAATAATCTAAACCATTTAAAAAAAAAAAAAAAGGAAAAAGAAAGTCACCTTTCTATCGTGCAACAATAGCTGGACTGCTAAAGAAAGAAAGAAAGAAAGAAA
The DNA here is from genome assembly GCA_036873565.1 of Xipholeptos notoides. Lineage (NCBI taxonomy): Eukaryota > Metazoa > Mollusca > Cephalopoda > Idiosepiidae > Xipholeptos > Xipholeptos notoides. The sequence continues at coordinate 5,489 of JAYKTE010163132.1, read as the reverse complement.
GAGAGAGGGGTAGAGAGGGGGGAGAGAAAGAGAGAGAGAGAGAAAGAGGGAGGGGGAAAGAAAGGGGGAAAGCTGGCAGAGAAGAAAAGAGAAAACTAAATGGTGGCAGCAAGAGAGTTGGTTACTGAGACTGGATTTGTATAAGAGTGTTGTATCTGAAGATTTGAATCGGCCGATTTTTAAGGATTTGTATAAATAAATATCTATATAACTATAAAAGTCAAATAGACTTGTGCTGTTGAGACCCTGCATCCTGTGTAGTGATTCACTTTCTTTCACTTAAAAAACTGGTGTTTCATTTCAATGGTTGATTTCATTCAACTTTGAAATTCGAGAGCATGGGAATTCATTTCATAGAATTTTTTTTCCTTTTCACATTCGCATTTTTCTAAAATTCTTCTTTGATCTATTTCTTTTAAACAAGAACAATGGCTGATTTATTTGGAAACGTATTATTTGGGTGTAAATACTGTTTTTGTTAAAAAAAGGCAAAAAACAAAGAAAAACATTTAACGTGTTTGACTAAATATTGTAAAAATGTTGAGTAAAAAAAGAAACACCCCTCAGGCATGCCATACAATTTAATACAAACAAAAAAAATATTCAAGTATTAAAATAAAAAGTAAAATCAGCAAAAAAAAAACTATTTCATTTCATTTTATTTAAAATTTAAAATCTTAAATATCTTTTAATCAAGGTTGTTTCAACAAGTAAATATTACATTGGTTTCTAGTATATATGTATATTTGGTCGATTTGAAGGAATTGTATATATATTTTTTGCCTGAAATTCCAAGCGACGTTTACTGTGGTAATTAAAACCTACATAAATATGTATATGTACAGAACATATATCTGAAATTTGATTAATATTCGTCAACAAACGCCAAAAACGGGAAAAAGGTAGAAAACAAAAAAAAAACTCTGAAACAAGGCCATAATATCGTCCAGATAGGAAAATGCGTTATGCCATTTCGCGTCTCGATCAAAATATCTGAAATTGGTTGAGATTGTTTTGGAATAATTAGGGGTAGCGTCTGATTTTACTGAGAAAACTTATTGCCGATCAATTGAAAAATGGGGTATTTTTGATAAAATGAGCCCTGACTTAATGTCCACGGGCCAAATTGGCTTAAAATTGTCGTTTTGGAAAAAAAATTTTTTGACAATCCATGTAGACCACGCCGAGCGTCTATGTGTGAAATTGGTCGAACACAACCCACAGATGTAAAAAATGGGGTAAAAAGAGACGCTAAAAAAGAGGGTTCACAACGTTGATTTGTTCAAAGTGCTGACGTCATGTGAAAAAGAGTCGCATCGAAAACGTAGATCCGAAGTTTGGTCTTAATTTCATTAAGAACTCTCGTTAAAAACGAATCGGGTGCGCAAAGAATGAGAAACGCCCGGAAAACGCCGAGCTAAAGACGAAACTGCGAGTTTCATAGCGCGGAACCGAAATGGACAACTTGGTCCAGAATTGATTGTGCACTTGTAGTCTCTGAGTCTATAAAAGCCTGCAAAAATTCCATAAAGACACTATATATCGAGACCATTTTATTAATAGGTAAGGATAAAAAAAAGAAAGAAAAGAGTTTCTAAATACTTTAAATTAAATAACGTGCTAAAACGTGCTACAACAGTTTCTACATCTAAGTCGTTACTTAATTAAAAGAAAAAAAGATGTAATAAAGTTTCAGTTATTCCAAACCTTAGCCAGGACGTGTATTTATTTGCTTATATTCACAAATTCATCAAATAAATGTATAGTGGACGTTAGTAGTTGTGAAAAAGTTTTGACAAAGAGAAAAATTAAAAGATTTGTAAAATGCGTCTACATCGGTTAATGCAAATTTTATGATTAGTGACGTAATGTCTTACTTTCTCTTATTTGAAAACCTTATTCACAACCAGTAACATCCACTTTCCACCATTCATTTGATGAATTTGTGAATATAAGCAAATAAATGCATGCCCTGACTATAGCTTGTAATAACCGAAACATTATATATGTTGGCAAAACGCATTTTCCATGTTCTCTTGTTTTTTTAAAAAAAATATTCATATATATATGCACACACACATACACACACACACACACACACACACACATATATATATATATATATATATATATATTTGCGTGTATGTGTAAATATAAGTGTGTGCGTATATATGTGTATGTCTTTGAATGATTAAGTGAATAAGTGACTATGTTTGAATATATGAGCGTGAGTGTGTGCTGTGCCGGATGAGTATCTGTAAGTATGTGTGTGTTTATGCATGAGTAAATGAGTGTGTATATGCGTGTGAATTTCAATTGGCTGCATATTCGAACGGATGAATCAACGAACAAATGTCAACCAGGATACTAAAGGTCTTAGTCGGCACCAACCAACCAAAATTAAACGCTTCTCAAAAACGAATTCCAACGAAAAGGAAAGAGTTTTTATTTTTTCTATCTTTCTTTCTTTTTTTTTTGAATTTGAATGAAGCAGCAGATAATTTGGCCCTTTGTTATCTGGTTTGTTCATTAGACACAGATAAAATACACTGTTTATTTTTGTTGATTTGCTGAGAGACACTTTTTAAAAATGTTCTAATTATATCGTATTGAAATGCTTTCTCCCACGAGGATACAGTATACAATATGGACTTCCGTTTATACTGCCTGCTCATTGGAGGAAGTAAAAGAACAGCACACCCACCACATATACACACACACACTGAATTTAAAACCAAAGTTTACAACCAATGGTAAAAAGAGCTTAAAAACAAATCTATATTTTATGCTTGAGGTTGTTCGAAAAAGAATATCAAGCAAGGAGTCTCTAAATACAAAATGGTCATATCAGCTTTTGTAGTTTCATTGAGAGTTAAAGATCATAGTAACGAGGATTGGTAAAAGCTTCGACTCTGGAATCGTATTACCCGAATTCAAATCCCAGTCACATTCACTTTCAGCACTCTCGAGCAGACGAGGTTCGTTAACTCGGGAGAGTAGCACATCTAAGTTTAAGGATAACACTGATTCCAAAAACCCGATTAGATGACACCCATAAACTCCATGAGAGTAACTCATTTAATTGAAGGGTAATACTTATTTAAAAAGCTTAGGAATATAATGAGCACGTAAAACTAGCCTTGTGCCTAACTTTGGTTTGTGCTCGACTAAGTAGATATATTCACGTAGAGCTGGCAATTCAGGAAGTTGCCTTGTTGCTGTTTTTCCCAAGTGCAAATGTTGCTCATTATGATAATTTGATTTTAACAACACAATCTTTAATAATAGCATCATTGATGCAGTATTGTCGAAGTGAATAAAAAGCTAGATTATTATTGGTCAGATCTTGGAACAAAGCTAGCCAAATTTTAGCATCCAAGTTGTAAATTAAGGTTTAAATTGCGAATTAATTAATCGAACTAAATTTCGTAAAACTTTTAAAAAGACTACTCTTGTCATGTATTATTGAATTCCTATACACATAAAAAATTGAATCAATCATCATTGAGCAGTGTCTGTTGGACGTTTACAGAGTCAATGCAGTTGATGTCAGCACAGTTAGGAGATGGGTTTGTTAATTTTAGAGCAGCAGCATAGATGTGAGTGACAAAGAACGCACCAGACGCAATAATGAATGGCCTCGTTCATCGCTGGCAAAAGTGCATTGAGAATGGTAGTGAAAATGTAGAAAAATAAATTCTTGTTATTCTTAATGATACTACTCCAATCTTCGTAGCTGTTTAGCTTTTAAAAAATATCTCAAAAAATAGATGATATTATTTCGGAACCACCTTCGTATTTTTGCAATGGACAGGTTCAATTCTTATGTAACATTTTAATGATACGAACGACTTCGTTACTATCATTATTATTATTATTATTATTATTATTATTATTATTATTATTATTATTATTATTATTCATAAGCTTGTTTGGGTCTTCTTAAAAATGAAAAATATAAGTTTTTGCCTTTTTTCCGATTTAATCCTGAACAACTATACTTTACTAGGAAAATAGTTTAAATATTTAAAAAATCAAACAACCTAATCACTATAAAATCATTTCATGAATGTATAATTTGAATGAGCTAAAAAGTTCATTCATATTGGTTAATTATTTGCTGATCTTCCGTTATTGTTTTAAATCCGAAAATCTGGGAAAAAAAGTTGTTACATTCCTTTTTTTTTGTACACTACATTTTTTATATGCTTATATTGATGCATGAAACGATAACAGTTCAAGAAAGATAACTCTTATTTAGTATGTGTGACACGCAAATGCATTGGCATATTAATATATAAGATACCATTTCAGTACTTGATGAATGCAACACTTTAAAAAATTACGGGTTTCGATTTTTAAAAATTAATAAAATAATCTGAATATAGACATAGTATGAAAAATGTATTGTATTTATTTGTAGGGAATAAGTAGAAAGTAGAAGTAGTGAGAATATACAACGTTTGTTTACAGTTTGGTATTTGATTTTTCTATATGGTATAATAAGTGACACATTTGTTTGATGACTGAATAATAAGTTTTGTCAAAACGGGTTTTAATTGTCAGTTTTTAAGAAAGAAGTGAACACCAGAGAAATATATTATTAAGTTTAATAATTATTGATTTTTTGCGGGGTGGATTTATACTTAATTTACACTTTAAAATTGAATAAATGTTGAATTACTAACTATAGATTTGTTAATTATAAAACTTTAAACAAAAATAAAGATCCTTTTACAGCTTTTCTTCCAAATCGAAACACTTCTGATAGTACTGGTTATCTTAGATGTTTGGTTTAGTGGAATTGTAAATTTAAATGAATCAATATTATTAACCAATTTCTGTATTATAAAGTTTAAAAAAAATTATAATATAAAGCTTGTCCACGCAGGCTTTTTTTTCTCTCGAATTTGGAAAGTGCTCTTAAAACTGGTTATCTTAGATGTTGAGTCTAGGGAAGTTGTAGTATAATTAGATTTGGGGAAACGGGTTTTCAGTGGGGCGTTGAATGAAGAGGCACACACGAAAACCATTTCTATCGATAGGCAGGTTGGTGTTTTGTGGTTTCGATTGGCCTTCCATTAAAAAAAAAAACCCCAAAAAACAACAAAGAATGAAAAACAATGGAAAGAAAAAAAGAAAAAATGTCCGGGAAGATTATAACCTTTCACAAAAAGAAATTTATTAAAATTTCTATTTTTAACGAATGTATTTAGAATGAAAGAAAATAAATTCTCTTAGACAGTAATTGCTTGGTATTTTCTTTGCACTCATTCATATAGACATAAAGACGCACTTAAACATATGTACACGCATACGCACCTAGCCACAAAGAAACACATACACACGCATACCTATCTATCTATCTATCTATCTATCCCTCTTTCTCTATGTATACACACGTATACACGCATATATATATATGGGCAGCGAGGTTGGAGCAGTGGGAAAAGCTTGGTCTTTGAATACGTAGTACACGAGTTCAAATC
>JAYKTE010163131.1:0-22374 GCA_036873565.1 Xipholeptos notoides | reverse complement strand
TTAAACATTTTTTAAAATTTGTTTCTTCAACCTCAGCTGACTGACCAATCACTCCCTCTCCTTTCTTCAATTTATCTTCTTTTTTTTTTAATAAAAGAAGTTTGAATTCATTTCTTTACCACTTTTAGTTAGAGTGTATGTATGTGTGTCTATTAATGTGTGAATATATTTGTGTGTGTGCTTGTCGTGTATATATATATATATATATATATTAAAAAAACTTATATAGATTTGTTTTTCTCTACTGTTAAATACATTGATTATTTTTTCTAAGCAAGGCATAACTTCAATTTTCCCCTCTTTAAAATTTTTTTTTCTAAATGCCGTTTCTTCATCATTTTTCTCACATTTTTTATTTATCTTCTCCTTTGTTCTTTCAATTTTATTCCTTACATTTTTCTCCTTCTTTTATGAACTAATCATTTCCTCCTTTTGTCAATTTGTTTCGGAAGTGCTTCTTAACAACACTTACTAATGGTTTGCTCCACACACACACACACACACACACACACACACACACACTTACTGGTCAGTGGCTCGTTAAAAAAATACACCAAAACTGTCACTATTTTCCTCCCACTTCTATTTGCCTATTCTTTTCTTTCTTTCTTTTCCCCTATTGATGTAAAATTGTGGCCATTTGGAATGTGTGAAAGTTGCTATTTTATCTAGATTACATGTTGAGAAAAAAAAAGAAGCTATCTTTATTTTTTGTTACTGTCTGGATTTTCTTACTCAACATTTTTAGAAAGAATTTTTCAGTTAGTAGTGTTACTACATTAAACACACACACACACACACACACACACACACAAACACACAGACAAATATATGTATAAGCGTAGACACAGTCAACAGTCTTTGGTGACTGTCAGTTTCTTGCCTGTGCGTTTACCAGACTATGTCTATGCTTATCTACTACACAAACTCTATCACTTGTATAGAGCACTTTAAAAATAGGCAAAATTTTGTCTACAGATTATATATATATATATATATATATAAAATAAATTGTATATTTATATATATATATATATATATTCCCACACATGTATATCATACAATTTATTTTTTCTGTAATTGAAAGCTTCATCTTTCATTTTCAAAGAGTATGAATTGTTTGTTATTACAATTTATATCTGTAAATATAATTTTTCAAAATTTTCTTAAGATTTAAATTGATTATAACATATGCATAGATAACACTCAGATATGTATATTTTATATATTAAAGCCTTTCAAAAAATTTGTCATGTAATTTTTGATTTTCACCTTAATCTTTACTTAAGCTTAAATAATACCAGATTATCACAATGTTATAAATTTGATAGTTTATTATTCATATTCTGAATTATTTGATAGTTAAATATTCAGTTTTTACTGATTAGTTATTAATCTTATACATATACATAGTACTTGTCAGTGTGCTTCAACTTACTTGACTGTCAATACAATAGATTTTACTTGAAACTTTCTATTATTTGGAAAATTCAGACTATTATGTTTATATTTTCTGTTATATGCATAACAATTAATTCAATTTTTTTTTGCCAAACTCTAGCATATGAAGAAGAAGGCTGCAGAGTACACCAGCTGAAGTTTTGTGTATATTACATTGTGTAAATTTGTAATTATTTCAGTGATTTAAATTGTTCTGTAATAGTTTGTTTAAAAGTTCTGGAAGTCGACTTGAGACAGTGGATACGCTGTCGAACTTTGTAAGTTCGAATCCCAGTTCTTCTGTGTATGATCACATTTAGACTAATACCCTTGGGAAAGGTATGAATCTCTATTTTTCCTCCAGCTATGGGCTAAATTGTGTACGTTGTTTCATTCTGAATATTTATCAAGAAATGATTGTTCTTGGCATTAAATGACCTAATAAGCTTGATATGCCATCAAACATAAACATTAAAAGTTACAACTCACATTCACACTATGTACTGTTATTTAGGTACATTTGAGTTTGATAAAATTGATAAATAAACCCACTCATTAGGATTTCCTAGTACTCATCTATGAAATTTACATCAGAAAAGTCCATTTTCATGCATGACTTGGCCTCATTCTGTCACTTTAAAATATCTAATTAAGTGCAGTTCTTAACTACAATCTTTTTATACATCCTAATTCAGAAAGTATTTTATATTCATCCTCCTTACAGCCTTTATTGCCATTTCAATGACTTGAACTTTGGTCAAAATTGGTATTTTCATTCTAGCCTATATAGTTTACTTCTCTTAAAGTTTTTAAGTCCTTTTTCTGTGATTTAAGTTCTTTTCTTGTATTTTTAACAACCTTTTTTGTCAATAATCTGCGAAGTTTCTATCATAAAACTAATGTACATGTTTTATTGAATAACTTTTTGTTTTTTTTGCTGTTTCTACATTCTTTAGAAAAACACAGTATTTTTTTAGATTTCAGAAGTATTAAACTCATGATAGTTAAATCTGCATCTTAATGTCATTCAGTCGATATTTATGAATTTATTTTAAAATTAAGGAAAATTCTTCATTTCTGCCAACAGTGATGATGAAAAAGTTTAAATTTAACTCATATCAGTTCATAAATTTTTGTATAATAAAGATTTACTTAATATAGATAATTATTTCATATATATACACACATGCATACAAACACACTTATTTCTATATCAAATGATATTATATTACTAATTTAAGTTATGGCCTCTTACTCTCCGTAGATGGGAAGTTGAATTGTTATTCTAATAAATCTAATTGTAGATGATTGCATGTTGTGTTGTTGTCCACTTGAATTTTTTACTATTTTTTTCCTTAAGTTATTATTATGATGACAAAAAACAAGAGTTTCTTCAGCAGGAAGTTTAACAACTGATTGCTATGATGAGTTAGATGCAACCAACCACGGACACTTTCTTTCTCTCACACATTCTCTTTGTCTCCCTGTCTTTCTCTGCTTGTGCTTTCTCGATAGTAAATGTGGTACCTTCATCATAGCAGCACAGGTATGGTAGCTCAACTGACACAGAGATTTGAATCATACTGATACTCTAAAATATATACATGTATCCTTATTACTTTGCTGTAAGTATTATTGTTATTATTATTATTATTATTATTATTGTTGCTGATTTCTGTTAAGATTACCTTTTTCTTATTCTTTTACCACTCTGGGTGCTACTTAATTAATTTTCAATAATGAAATTATATTATTTATAATTCTTTGTTTATTTGAATATGATTATGTTTATACTATTTTTATTCTAATCATGAAATTAAATCTTATACTTCTATTTTATTTTTAAAGATATATTTTTGTACACTGTAATTTTAACACAGGTAGATTAGTTAGTGTATCCTAAATACTATCCCAAATATTTAGTTCAAACCAAACAACTTATAATTCAAGTTTCTACTATTACACATGTCATAATCAAAACTTTTCAATTTGAAACTATTATATTTATATTATTTTATTACAATTTTGATAGTTCATTTAACTCTATTTTTGTCATATTATCACATAATTGTATGAATGAAAGCTAGCCATTGCAATACATATGTGTGTACAGTACTCGTAGAAATAAATTGAATCTTTGGTGTTCTGCAGTGTATATGAGCTTGTCAATATTTTTCAATTTATGCATTGACTATTTTAAGATAATTTGAATAGTTATTATTTCATTATTTAAAAAACAATTTTTTCTATTGGTTGCAAACTTTATAAAAGTATTAACTCCTATATGTATGCACATACACACACACACATATATACACATACGCACACGCATACAACATCTCTTCCCGTACACATGTGATATATTTTCATTGTCTTTTATCTCTTATTTAAAAGTGGTACAACTTAGTATACTCAAGAATAACTAGATTTTATTTCTATCAGTTTTCCTATGTGTGGATATCTCTGTATCTGAAAAAGGAAAGAAAATTAATAAAAAAAAAAACTTTAGTTAAATTTTATTTTTTTTATCTATGATTTGTTTTATGCAAAAACATATAATTTAGAACTCTCCCAGAAGAACACTCTTATGGAAGCTCAACTTAAGAGAACCTTCATTTGTATTTCTACAGTTCTGCAATAGAATAGATTATATATATATATATATATATATATATAATTTTCCTAATGTTGAAATATTATACATCTGTTAATCCTTTTCTACTTGAATTAAGTTCTTTTTTTTAAAACTTATTTCCCATATCTTATGTAATGATCCGGCTACTTCAGGCATTTCCTGCTACAACATTAAAGTTTGAACATTTTTATTTCCTGAGAAAATGAAGAAAGTTATAAATTAAATATTTTTAAAATACTTTTAATTTTTATCTTTTTACGGAAAAAAATCTCTTTAGTTGAAAACTAACTTTAATTTTTTTTATAATTGTAGAAATCTTAGTTGTAGGTAAGTACACAGTAAAATCCTGAAAAATCATTCAGAGTTATCCTGAGAAAAGTTTTCCACAATCAAATCCAAAAATGTATTGTTCTGTAACCTTAAACTTATAAAATATGTGTTTATATAATCAAGAATTATGATAAAGAAGTTTTAACTAGTTTTGACTTCTTCCTGATGATAAAGAAATTACCTGATAAGTGTTAAAAAGTATTTTTCTAAATGTTATTTTAAAATTTAATCTTAACAAAAAGAATTATTAAATTTCAATTAGATCTCAAGTTTTGAATTGTAATTGTTCTTTAATATTATTTTACTATTTTTATATCTTAGTAATTCTTTGGTCAATAACTGATCATTCTATCTAAAGTATGAGTATGTCAATTTATTTTTACCATGTAACTTAAATCAAATGAGCAATATTGGAAATAACAGCTGATTCTATCTTGATTTTTCTGAAAATATATTTCTTGTAAAAATTGAATAAAATGCAAGCTAATATCTTTTTCAATTCATCAAAAGTGATTTCCTACTTGAACAAAGCCATCTTGCTTCCTTACTCAGGGATTTAGTCCTGTTAATAAGGCTTGATTTGATAAGTATTAGAATTTCCTTTTTTTACCCTAAGATTTTTAATTTCAGAAAATTTGATTCTAAAATATTTTTTCATTCAGTCATATGTTTTTAGTTTTAAAAGACTTTTATCAACACCCTCTATCTTTCTATCACACACACACACCATACTTTTCTCTACTTGTATAAACTCTATATGAAAATTTAAATTGAAGTTTCATTTGCTGAAAACTTTTAGAAAGAAATAAAATATTTTTTAATGATAATAAAAAACCATATCTTTCAATGCTTGTGTTGTAAAATGAAATAAGCCTTGGTTGTAAAAATGATAAATATCCTAAACTTAAAAATGTTAATTGTGCCGTTGTTGACATAATGTACATTTTTCAAGGTATTGTTACTCCCTTTGAAAAGTTCATCTTGAATTACTGAACTTTTAAGTAGCCAGTAATTCTGCCATAAAACCAACTCTGCACCAGTAAACCTGAATGGCATTGTGATTACTCTGAGTGGATGGGACAAATTCTATGATATCATCTAGCTATTTTAATCTTGCAATAGTTGTCCATTCTTTAACAATCCAAGATAATTAACAATATAAATGATATGAAAATAAAACCAATATGACAATATTTTTTACTTCCTGCTTCTCCCTTGTTCACAACAGTTTTCTAACAAAATATTATTTGCTTTCCTATCAAAAGAGAACTGGCTTTATTGTATTTTTCTATTTTCTATTTTAATTTTATGAATATCTCAAAATTTTGAAACTTGTTCAATACCTATTTTGAAAATATTCAATTCTTCGTTTTCATTTTGTTAATGGTTGCGCAGATTGGAATAAGCATTCCATTAGCAGGAAATCTCTCTCTTCATAATTCAGTATTAAATTCAAGTTTCTTTTTTTTCAGGGACAATTATTTCAAATCTACACTTGTTTTTCATTCTTCTACACACATTTGTTCATTTTTTTTATTTAACTTTTTTCCTTTGAAAAGTGTTTATCATATTTTCAGATTCTCCTTTTTAAACTTTGATTTCATCTCTTGATCAATTTAATTCGGATAACTTCAAAATGTCTATATTTTTTCCTTTCTCTCTATTTTTCCTTTCTCTCTATTTTTCCTTTCTCTCTATTTTTCCTTTCTTTTTTTTTTAGTTTCTTTTGAAACGCCACCATTCTGTATCTTGTTTACTAAATGTATTCAAGATGTTAAATTGAGCTATGATATTTTATAGCAAAAAAGTTTCTAAACATTTTAAAGAATAGAAATTAATCTTCTGAAATTTGGATTTTAAAAGTTCTTCAATTTTTTTTAAATGAATCTAGTCAATAGATACTAATTAGACGAATATATATTGTATCATCTTATTTACATTATCCTTCAGATAGTCACATTATTGTTATAATTTGCTGATAGACTTTTCACATTACTATTGACTAGAGGTTTTCCTTGTAGTTTTGAGTACTAGGTGGTTTATTCATTACCAATTCATTTAATTATTTCATCCAATATTTGTCAAATGTATTTACTAGTTATTGGTTTATTCTTACTTGATAGTAGTTATAAATTTGGTTAAACCTATTTGAATGTTTTTTCTTTATTTTTAGTCAGAATGTACTTAATTTTTTCTGATGATTAATGGTTTTATTTGTATGAAATAATTACAAAGCATATTAACCTTTGATCATTAGGGATTTTCAGTTAATTTCAGTTATGAAATTTTTAAGCAAAAGCGTTGAAAGGAATAAAGCAAAAAAGATTTTTGGTGTGAAGTAAAATCTGAATTATAAGAATTACAAAACTAGCAAGCCCAAGTGAGAATATTGAAAACAATACTTATGATACCTAATATAAGTTAGCATATATACATATGTATGAAAAAGTTCCTAATTCAGATTGATTTCAGGAAAACTACTTAGAGAACATGGAAAGATATTTTTTGTTAAAATTGATAATGTATCAACTCAAATATTTATCAGAGCATATAAGGCTATATATGATTAAGATATTCTAATTATCTATTGATTAAAAAAGTGGTGCCTATGTTTAATTCTATGTTTGGAAAAATGCTTCATGTTCCAAACAGTTCATGAGATGATAAAAACTGTTTTCTACAGTACTTCTTATCATCCATGTACAGGACTTCTTTTTTTAGTTGTATTTAACATTTGCTAAATGAATACTAATTAAATATTTGTGTTCTTCACCTTTTCATTAATCCAAATTTTTTTTGTATTGGTATTACCTAAAGTTGTTATTTTTCTTGGAAAAAAAAAATACTTTAGCTTGCTTCCCAAAATGTGGAATCTATTTGATATCTGAAAATAATCTGAAAATGTTTTAGTTTTGATATCCATACTAAGTACATAGTTGTTTATAAATGTTTATTAGCAAAAGTTAATAAAAGAACAAGAATCGTCATTATTAATGAAGATAATAAATGATATGTTCAGATTAATATTTTTTTATATGTGCTGCATTTCCAGAATTAATTTAACAAAAAATTATATTTAAGCCCCATTTCTTCCTTATATCCAAAGAATGTACCATATCTAAAATAACATTTAGAAAATATTTTTTCACTTCTATTGCTTTTCTCTTTTTCATTTCTGTGTGTGTAGTAAAGTTTTCAGTACTTTTGATATTTCCCCCTAAATATTTTGATCTTGTCATTTTTCATGAAAAATATGAAGTTTTTTTCTAAAGATCTTTCTTGTTTATCTTCATTGACAATTGATTATATAATTCTTCTGATTGGAATGTTCAGTATCCAGCTAGCTTTCCAATCTTGTCCAAATTCATCAAATGAGTATTGTTTGGATTTAGAAAAGATATTTTATTTATTTATTTTAGCCATTTATTTTTTGCAATTTTTTTTAAAAGATAATCTGCTAACCAATTGTTTTTCTATTGAAAAATTTGTCTCAATTCATAATGTTACCTGATTGTACCTATTTTTGTATTTTTTCTCTTCTGTCTGTCTGAATTATCAAAATATAAATATAATACTTTTTTTCTTTTAATATTATTTTTGCTATGTTTTTTGTTACCTAGAATTTTGGGTAATTATTTTTCCCCAAAAATCTTTCAAAGACCTAGAATTGGTTTTTTGGGACTTAAATCTGTTTGTATTTGCAAGTCTTGTTTTCATCTTTGTTGATCCTTAATCAATAAACTGAATAATCTGTATGGAGTTGTGGCTCTGGCTTGACTACCTCTGGCACTGTTGATCCCTTTCATCTGTCAATGATTAGCCAATGTTGACAGCAGCAAATGCAAGAAGACCCTTCCCTGGATTGTTCTTTTATTATTGATGAGATCAGACAAATGACACTTGGCCACCCTGTCACAATCTTTTGATCCCACTGGACTTGATCACATTTATCATTGACATACAAGAATGAGACTCACTCCCATATAATCTCATGCATATTCTTGATTAATTGTAGGTATCTCTTATTATACCTAGGGATAGGCATCCCTCAAAATTGTTTTTTTTTTTAAAGATCATTAAAATCTATTAAAATCCATTATTTCTGAAAATATTTTTTTTTTCCAGAAAAATAGAAACCCTGAATTTTATATTACAAACAGAATAATATAATATTTTTTCTATAATTTTTAATCGATTTTTAAAGTTTAAATTTTTAGTAAAAACAGCTTGGACCTAATTTTTTTTTAAAAAGGCCTTTTAATCAATCAAACAATTTTTTTTTTATGTCTAAATGATATTTACGATGATTGGCTATAAGAATATGCAAAAATATTACAATATAAGTAGTTGTTTTCCAAATTATTCCAAATAATTTCTTACCCACGCCCCTCAATTTTCCATTTTAAGAGACCAAAAGGAGGTTTTGATTTCTCCAGCCTCGTTTTCAATTGTTTAAGAATATCTTCTTAAAATCTACAGAAATTCATAATTGTTATTTTTACCGTTTTCTTAACACAACCAAATATTTGAGAGTTGTGAGCCTTTTGGAATTTTTAATGAAAAAAAAAATTTTCAAGAGAAAACGACCATTGAATTAATTTGGAAAATTTTATTTATTAAAAGAATTTCATTTTTCTTACAATTTTGGGGTTTTTTTTTCAATTAAATGTCCTCTTTTTAACTTTAAAAGTGTTATAGTTAAAAAAAAACTTGAAAAAGGTTTTAAGTTGCAATTAATTCTTGAAATAGAAATATTTGCTGAAGAAATTTTATTTGAAATATAAATATATATATAATATAAATATATATATCACATAAATTTAAATAATCACGATTGACAAATTTTGAAAAGGGATATAACCATGTTTTTATCATTAATTTTCTCCATAAAAAATATATCGTAAGAAAAAAAAAATACAAAATACAACAAACTGTAAAAGTCACAACATTAACATTTTTTTATTATTTTTTTTTTATTCATGTTTGTCAAAAAATTATCTACTTAATGGTGGTTTGAAGATTTTAATTGAAAATTTTAAAAATTTATTTTTTTAGATATAAACAATGCATATTTTAGTGGTTTTCGTAAAAATGATGAAAACAAATTTTTTTTTATTGTTAATCTGAAATATAATAAGTTTTTTAAAATATTCAACAAATTTCACACTTTAAAACACAAAAATAAAAAAAATAAAACACATTAAACTTCGAATTTCAATCTACGATATCAAATAAACCGAGTTGTCTTTTTTTAAATTTTTTTTTCTAAAGTATTCAGTCTTTCCCCAAACCGAAAATATATAGTTTTTTTTGTGCCTCTTTCATTTTGGACGAATTTAAAAAAGGTGAATATATATATAAAAAAAAAAATATTGATTATGAAAAAAAAATTACACCATTATAAAGTTAATTTTTCGTTTAATAATCGGTGAAAATTTCATATTGATTAGATAATTAATTGATTTTTGGTTGATTTTAAAGAAACATTATGTTATGAGAACATGAAAACTGACAACAGCGATGCCTATCCCTAATTATACCTGTTCATAATCTTCGGTATTTGGTTATCCGTCTATCTCAGTGTGTTCAAACCTATCTATCTCAGTGTGTTCAAACCTCTCTGCCCCTCTATCTATTTTTCTTTGTCTGTCTATCTATCTATCTATCTTTTTCTCTATATATTTTTTCTCTATCTATATCTTTTCTCTCTTTTTATCTATCTCTATTTTTCTCTGTATGCCTTCCTATCTATCTACCTTTATTTTTCTCAGTCTACCTCAGTCTGTTCACATCTATCTATTTTATTACCTTGATTACTACATTATGCTCAGGTTGTTATCTAATTATTAAAATGAAGTACTTCAAATAAGTTAAATTTTCATTATTGTTTTCAACCATTGTAGTAGTTGTTCTAAATCACTTAAAATAACTGAATATAAGTTTATCTTATGAAATTAATACAAAAACAATATTTGCAGTGAATTACTCTGTTCAATTGAGAATATTTTCTCCAAAATACGAGAAGATAATTTTGGAGATTTTCTGATTAATTAGATAATTATCTTTGATAAAAGAATTTAGACTTGTTAGATATTTAAAAATGTGTTTATAAAGTATCACATTTATTTTTTATTCCACCTTACCTCTATATAATCCAACTTTGCTAAAATAATGAAAGGGAATGATGCACCAAGTACTGTAAAAAATGACTACACTCTTATTGTAGAAGTGTAATCATTAATTCGTTTTCACTCACTATAATTTTTTAAAAAGAGTAGAAAACATCCTAACCCTTTGATTATGAAAGGCTATTTCAAATTTGTGATTGTACAATGGTGGTAGGAAGATGATCATAACCAAAAGGACCTCTGTATTATCGATAACAAGTTTTAAGCTCCCTTACTTTTTAATGAAAAGTTTTAAAAATGTGGAAAAAAATTTATAGCTGTAGTTTGATTTAATTTTCATAAAAAGTAAGCCTTCATTATTTTCTTTAATAAAACCAATATCCTGCCATAATAACTATTCTGAAATTTTTTTTTTCCGTTTTTGTTTTTTTTACCTAGTTTAGGGGGTAAAATATAAATCATTGAAAAGTTTATTTACATTGTATGGCGATATTTTCACATTTTCTTAAAGCTGACCCTTATTCGTAATCTCAAAACCTGAAAGAATATTGTATTTAAAATTTTACCATTCATATGTATAGATAAAGACCCATATGCACTTACATATATATATCTAGAACAGATATCTCTACAAGATTTATTCTTTTGAAATTATAAGATTCTTTGCATTACAGTCTCTATTTCTATATGGTTAAATCCCCACATTCCTTCCAGCAATGGATTGAATAGTGCATACGATGTTATTTAAGAAAAATCTTTGTATGGACAAAAAGAATGTTTATCAAAAATGACTGTTATTGGCATTAAATGACCTAAAAATATTGATATGCTATAAAACACCAACAAACAATCAATCTATATGTTGGAATTTATCTAAAAATGTAGAATTTAAAATTAAATATATCATTGTTTGCATTGTTTAAAATACAAGTATATTTTGCTTACGTAATAGAACAGAAAAAAACCCCTGAAGGAACACACAAAGCAAATACAGCAGGTGTTCCAAAAGTGATGCCACCTATTTTTTAAAAGTTGAAGAGCTACAAAGACAGCAGTGGTACCATTAAAACAAGCAACTGTTTTTGTTCCAGAATTTATTTTTCTAGATATCACCACCATTCTAAATGCAATTTTGCAAGCAATAATCAAGGCGGTCCATTTTTGCGTCCAGAGTGCACTTTGTCAATCACATCTTTGTCATCACTCTGAAATTGATGAACCCATCTCTTAACTGTGCTGATATCAACTGTATTGGCTTTGTAAATGTTCAACAGGCCTCTATGAATGTTGATTGATTCAATTTTTTCCTTGTGGAGGAATTCGATGACGCTTCTCTGCTTCTGATGCACAACAGGGGTTGCTTTCTTTGTCTCATTCTGTCAATATCTGAAAGAGAAAGATGAAACTTTCAGATCATGAATGCATAAGTTCAATCATCATAACCATGCAACTTGCAATCTTCTCTGATTCATTTAGGCAGAATTAAAAAAGCTACTTATGGAATAACCCTTATATTTTCCATCCAATAAATCTTCGCATTAGAAATTAGCTAATGAATAAACTGAATATTTCAATAAATTTTCATAATTATTTTTATAATAAAAAATAATTAATGGAAATAAACTTTACAAAAATCCTGTTTTTATTACGTACTTTTACTTGAAATAATGGGCTAAATTTTATGGGTTTCTTTTCCTGATCATTTTTTACCTATTTTATGAATTTCTCTAGATACATACAAAACAAATACATTTAGTTCTGTTCATCAACCAACCATTTTGGGTGAGCTTTAACTTATACTGAGCACTTTATTCTGTCTAAATATTAGTAGAATTTTTGAAATTGGTGCCTTATCCAAGTTTATACAAATCAAGAAATATTTGCACCAGCATTATGCCAAGCTTTTTGAATTTTGCCACAATTGGAAAATCAATTAGAAATAAGTATGCTGTTCAGCTGGCATTCTTCTCTATCTATTGTCTTGGGTTTAGAAACACAGTTGGGCAAACTTAACAGGAATTTGTCTAGTTATCTTCAATTAGGCTAACTGAGATCATCTGATCTTTTTACTTTTGCTATCTTCCTACATGTTTTGATTTTTTGTACTTTCTCATCATTTATGGTCCATAGCCATGATAAAATGCTAACCATTTTTCAATCTTTTTTTTTCCAATACTTCTTAGATAGTAAGGATTTTTGTAAAAATATATGCACTTTAAATTTATTTAATCATTTATTAAATAAATTTAAATCACCCTGTAATTGTGTGTTTGTTAACTCATCATAGTTGGTTCTGGAGATAGACCCACATAAATATATATATTTTGAAAGTACATAATCCTAAGTCTCTTGATAAATATATCTAATTTTATTTTTTAGTAAGTACGTAAAGGAAGCAGTGCCACTAATGACAACTTCAAACCTTCATAGTCTTCTGATTTCAATTAAATTTGAATTTATGGTATTAACCAAATTTCTTAGATTTAAACTTATTCAGAGAATTTTATGATCCTGAATGAGGTTTAAACCTTCCCACCTGGAAATTTTGTTTATTATCAATTTTGTATAGTAGTTTGGAGGCTTCTAAACACTAATAAAATATTTTTCGGCTGTTAACTCATTAGTTATCATTTTGGCTTTGAGGGGTTACATTTAAACATTGAATATATTTATTATATTTTTTACCATAAAATTCCATTGTTGATAACTTCTCCCTTTAACTTTATTTAGACTTTGTATAAATATGCCATCCAAGAATAGCCTCTTCATCGGGAAATTACAGAAAAATTACATGGGTCAAACAATCATGTATACAGATGTAACTTTTTAATCCTGTACCCAGGCAATATCAGGTTGGGTACCTCTGCTACGACTCTAAAAATTCAATCCTTACAAACATTTTCAGAAAACGTTTTACTAAAATGTGCATCAATGTTTGAATGTATGTTATACAATGTGAATTAATAATTCACATTACAAATATTTTTTTTATATATTGCTATGTTTAGTCCAATTAAAATTTGTTGTGATAATAATGAATATTTGTTGGTTTTATAAATCTTTATTCATATTACTATAACTATCATCCCTAATGTAACTGTTATCTCCCTCTCTGTCTCTAAAATATGTATATGGTGATGGTGACTGCCACTTCTTTACAGAAGAAGGTCAACTCTATGATATGGCTCCACACTAATGGGTTCGCATGTTGTTCCGAAGCCCCTCTATGTATATATACATTTTTCTTTGTTCTATTATTCTAAGGATTGAGTGCTAAATAGTTTTTAGCATATATCTTAAGGTTAGGATCAATGGGGCATTTTACTGATATTTATTTTTTCAGTTGTGAAAAAATTTTAATTTTATTTTAATTTATTATTAGGAAAATGGATAACACATTCTTCATTAAAGTATTTTAAGTTGTAAGGATTTTTTTTTAAAATTCCAAATTTTTTTTAACATTGTAAAGTAGATATTTTCATTAATTTTTGGTTCCATGTTGCATTAGAATTAATGTGGTCTGAATTAACAGAACTAAAAGTTTTGTAATATTCAAGAACCAGGTCATATCAGCAATTTTAGCTAATATATTATATAAATCTTTTATTTTATTCTTTTAGAGAACCTAATTTTTTGTTTTCTGCCAATTTATATCTTAATAAACCATCTTTTTCTTCTAAAAGTATTAAGTGGACTATTTTCCTCATCCATATTATTTTCTTTTTCTATTGATGAGGGAAATAGTCCAATTAATACTTTTAGAATTCATTATACCTCACCTCAATGATTTAAAAAATAACATATTTTTCTAGTTAGATATAAAATTAAAAACTAATAATTTCCTTGTGGACATGATAAAAATATCAAAAACTCTAGGGCATCAACTTAGTCTAAACTTTTTTTTTTCATTTACAAATGACAATTTAACGGATAGAAATGAACAAAAACATTTTTTGTTAAATTGTAATATAAATATCATTATTTCAAATACTTTCTTCTGTGATACATCATTTTCTTTTCTTTTTGTGAACTGATGTCATTTAGATTGTTATTATCTCACTTTTAGTTGCTTTAAACATTTCAAATTGGTCAAAAATCAAATTTGTACTTGTGGGATTAGTTTCTTCCTGCAGGCAATATGAAAAACAATCTCCCTCTTGGTTTTATTTATTGAATTACTTGAGGAGTTTATTAAATTGTACTTCAACTTTTGTGTAGTGCAATATTTTCATATTTGTTATTTTTGTTGTTAAACTTTCTCAAGATATCAAGTAACGACAAATATAACAATTTTTTCCCATATTGATTAAAAGAGAGGTACAAAGCTTGTCTTACTCTGTTTCTTGCTCATACTTGCTTTTCCTTGTTTTTCTTCTTCATGGTGTGACATCACATTTAAGGATAATAAGAACTTTACTAATTAGAAATAAATTTTTGTAATTCATTTTGAAATTAATTTTTATTCCCACTTTTCTTCTGAAAGAATAATTTGTCTATGCATTTGTTATAGAAAGATGAAATGGATGCAATATCTACTTAGAGAAAAGAAGTTTCAAACTTGAGAAATTCTGATACATCATTGCATATTAGAGAGTTTAAGCTATTATAATTTTATTTTCAATATCTGGAAACAATAGAATTTTATACCAGGTTAGTATTAAATATAAAAATCTAGAAAAGTATCTGTTTATTTCTCATATATTTTGTATATTTTTCAAATTTTTAAAGTTTATTTATGGAGATTTAAGTAATTTTTTTGCAATGGAAGAATAACTAGTTTTCTTTAAAGTGCAATAACTGGTATTTAGGTGGGTATATATGTCCTGTATCTCTACTATTATATAAATGGAAGTTTGTCTGTGTGTGTGTGAGTTCTTTCCCTATAGACTCAGAAATGACTGAATAAATTTTCTTGAAATTTTCCACAACATTTATACATTCATCAGGGAGTGGTGTAGGCAAGGTTTTATGTTATAATACCCCCGATAATTATTGAAAATCGATAATCAAAATCGTTATTAATTTATCTATTATCATTAAAGCCATGTTTTGTTGCTTAGCGTCATCGAGAAGAAATAAAACAGTTGACTATATTATTTTCGACTTTTAATCTATTTTTAAAAAGAAATTATCGTTTCAATTAATTGTAATATATATTTTTTTCATTTAAAGTTATATTTTGTAAATTAACAACTAAGGAATTGTTTTGTTTTACTTACGAACATTTTAAGAAAATAATTGATATTTAAAGATTTTTTAAAAAATTTATTTTGAAAGATTTAATTGATTGAAATATTCTTTTTGATCTCCATTTATTATTATTCAAAAAAAAATATTAATCAAATAGCTGAACCAATCGTAGATGTAAATCTTCTAAAAAAAAATTTAAAAAGAATGCCAATATATAAAAACATTAAAATTAACAACCTTGGCGTCTGGTTCGACTTTGGCACAGTAGCGTATATGTTTTTTATGGCAACGGTCGATAAGGTTCAACTGCGGTCTAAGTGATTTAAATTTTTTTTAAGTAAAAATAAGTTTATAAAACTTGAAAATTTACATGTGTGAAATATCAATTGATTTTTAATTAAATTGATTAATTTAATTAAAACTTTAAATAAAATTTGATCATAGAAAACAAAATCTTTGCAATGATTTCTTTGTTGAAATAAAAGAAAAGAATTCAAATAAATTTCTTTGTTTTAAACTAAGATTTAAGTTTTTCGTGTAAAATTATTATTTTCTTTAATAAAAAAAATTCATAAACGGTAATATTTAAAGCAAATAAACACAACAAAAGTCAACACAACATATTTAAAAAAACCTTAATTAAAACTTTAAAAAAAAATTGATTATAGAACAGTAAACTCAGCAATACGCAATGATTTTTTTGTTGAAATAAAAAAAAAAATACGTTAATTCACTCAAGTTACTTAAAAAAGAAACATTTCAAATAAACATTTTTAAAACTAAATCTTGGCATAAAATAATTCATTTCTTTAATTGGAAATTCAGAAATGATAATAAGCAACCGCAGTGCAACAACAACACAGCACAGCAACAGCACAATGTTTTTTAAAAAAAAACTTTATAAGGATTCTGTGACGTGGATGTACACAGAAACAAAAGATTTATTAATATATAAATGGAACTTAGTGTGTCTGTGTGTTTGTGCCTGAATTGGTTCCCCATGGACTCTGAAACAGCAAGACCAATTTTCTTGACATTATCACACATTTGTATTTTACTTTGTGTATGGAACTGGAACTGTTCTTGCTGTCTGTCTATTTCGAAATACGCTCGATAAGTATTGATGATCGAAAAATCAGCTTCTAAAAGGAATGGTCCAATTTAAAACAAATTTTATACACTCTTAAAGTCTACCATATTGAATGAATTGTTCAAAAGTCTCTTGACTACAGACTTGCAAAATACTTTGCCGGTTTTTGTCCAGAGACTTGAAATTTGATATATGGAGTATTGGGACATGACGAAAAAATTAAATTTGGCTTTCAGACAGAATAATAGCTGCTAAGGGGCAAACGCGCTCCTGATCAAGACCGGGAAATATTGCTAGTAGTTTATAAACTTGGGTTTTTAATGTATCTAACCTCATTTTTAGGGACTAAGGATTATTTTTATCAGATTAGTGAATATGTTTGTTGTAATGTACTTCTTTGAAATCTAAATACTTTAGTGATTTTGTTTTTGTTTTTGGTGTTTTAATAGGTGTGCTCCTGAGTGCATCAATTATCTGAAGTTCACGTCAGCTAGTGATGTTTGGTCCTATGGAGTAACTCTATGGGAAATGTTCACATATGGGTTCCAGCCTTGGGCTGGAATGACTGGACAGCAGGTTAGTTCAAAATTTGATGTTTGTGCATATTGGCTAAGTTACTAGTTACATTAATAATACTAATGTTTTAAAATTTTTAAAGCAAATATAAGAAATAATTTATCGGTGGTCTTACTAAAAGTTATAACTTATAAAATGTTTAAACAAAATTTTCAAGTCAAAGCTGCTAGTATTTGCACCATGATTATAGAATTGTTACCAATATGAAATATCTCTGAAGCATTTTTAAAAATTTTATAATTCCTTTTATCTATTGCTTGATTTTCAATCAGTTCTTTTTGTTTGTTCGTAAAAGTTTATATTTAAGTTTTCAGTTGAAATTAGCACATTTATCTTAGAATTACCTTATATTACAACCTTTTGTTTTTAGTATAATTTGAACTTTTTTTTTGGCTTCTTACATATATATATATATATATATATATATATAAAGTAGTAGTGTTTGTGTGTGTGTATTTGCGTGTATACAACTCTCCTACAGCCCAAACCAGTGACCAATCATGACTACAACTGACTGATGGTGCACACCATTTTTCAATGTTAAAGGTCATCAAGGTCAAGTTATATTTATGTATACTCCCTGGTACAGCCCAAACCAGTGGATTGGCTAGAGACCATCTTTATGCTATGTTTTGTCATGATTGATGACAAAACATGGCATAAAGATGGTATCTAGCCAAGGAATAGTGAACACCAATTTTCAAGGTCAAGGTAAAAATTCATCAACGTCTTGTGTATACTTTTCTCCAGCCCAAACCACTGCACTGATCATGACCAAATCTGGCATTATAATGGTACCCCACTTAGGGATGATGCACAGAATTTTTCAAGGTCAAGGCTATGTATATATACTCTTCTACAGCCCAAACCACTGAGCCGATCATGACCAAACCTTGATGATTATAGTCCCCAATATATATATATATATATATATATATATATAATTTTTTTTTTCTTAATAAACCCATACGCTATGCGTTTCACTGCCCGTGGGATATCTTGTGTTGTTATCTTTATAATATCTTACATATCGCTCTTAATATAAAGTTAATTGAGCACTCCATCCAAATCTGGATAAACACCATAAGATTTGATCTTCTTTCTCTGTGTGTGTGTGTGTATGTATGTATGTATGTATGTGTATATATATATATATATATATATATATAGGCCAATATGATCTTCAACTTTCTTGAATGTCAACCTTGGCGACCTCAAGAGCTTTCATAGTATTTCACCCAAAAGCCTTTATTCAATCTACAGGGACAGATTGTTCTCATCCCATAAGCTTTGTAACCCGACATAGAAGTTAATTAGTTAAGCCCCATCTAAGAAAATCTAACAATTTTTTTCTTTTCTTTTTTTTTGATCCTTTAAGGTATACAATCATATGAAAATGATATTCTGCCTTACTTTATGAAATCTTACTATTGTCATGAAATATTTCCGTTATTGAATAAGTGTTTATTAATTCAAGTAATTTCATATATCCTTTGTAATAAAAAACAATTCATTAAATTTTTCCTTTAGATTCTTGAAGCCGTTGATCAACCTAATTGCCAACGTTTAGATCGTCCAGATCTATGCCCGAGGGATTATTATGAATTAATGAAAAAATGTTGGGAGGATGATCCAAAGGATCGACCCACTTTCAGTGAGATTTTTATGAAACATCCACAGGTAATTTACTTTTGCCTATAAAATTAAACTGAAATGTAGTAAATTTCTGTATTTACTCAGGGTTCACACAGACTTGAAAAGTCCTTGAATTTTGACTTTTGCCTTGAAAAGGCCTTGATTTTAATTACGTTCGAAAGTCCTTGAAAATATAGAAAATGCCTTGAAAAGTCCTTGCAAATTGTATTCTTTATAGGAAAAATTTTTGTTTGAATATAAAAAATAAAATTGAAATAAATACTATTAAAATATTTCTAAATATCAAAAATAAAATCGAAAAATACATTCTTCTGTTCTTGGCATTGTACGATTGTCGATATGAGTTATGTGACTTTATTCTTTACAGTAGTCATCCGTCGTTTGAGTGAATTGTTGATGTTTTTTAATCTGTGTAAAAACTTAAAATCCACTATTTCTTAACAACTTTTGGTTTTACCAGAAAGATAAAAGCCTAAATTTTATCTCATTAAAAGCAAAATAATATAAAATTTTCTAAATTTTTAATCGAAAAATATTATATTTTCCCTGAAAAGCAATGAACGCTTTTTTTCGACAATTTTTTAAATCGATTTTGCACTCGTTTTTAAATTGATTTTGCACTTGTTTTTAAATCGATTAAACAATTTTTTTGTGTTTGAACATTTCCTATAAGAATATGCAAAAATATATTTATTTTCAAGACAAGACGTCTTGAAAATAAATATAGATTGAGCATTTCTATTCACATTAGAGCAAATTGAATAAGTTTCAATTTATTAATATTTTTCTAGAAAATAAGAGTTATTTTTAATTTGGGAATATTTTCATTTTTGTGTGGAACTATACTTATGTTACAAAAACAATATTTAAGAAAAAACTTTTGTAACATAAATATAGTTTAAAATATTTTTTTTATTTTTCCTTTTGTAACAAGCTTTTTATTTGTTCATCAAAAATATCTTACATTCCATAGAAATTCTCATTTTTAATTTACAACGTTTTTAATTTACAACGTTTTTCACTTAATAATTAATTCAGTTTTTAAAGTCCAAATATATTTTGCCTTTTGAGAGAAATTCTATTTTTAGATTACATTTTTTTACATTGAAAGAAAGTGTTTACACATTATAAGTTATAAGAGACAAACACTGATTTCATTTTAAGAATCTATTTTCCC
The DNA here is from genome assembly GCA_036873565.1 of Xipholeptos notoides. Taxonomy (NCBI): domain Eukaryota; kingdom Metazoa; phylum Mollusca; class Cephalopoda; family Idiosepiidae; genus Xipholeptos; species Xipholeptos notoides. Next base: position 2,152 of record JAYKTE010163131.1, on the reverse strand, counting down.
TTTGAAATTTTTAAATCACTAATAATTTCTGCACTTTCTAAAATTATTTTATTCCTCACTTTCATTATTTTTTGTTTCCTATCATTTCTTTTTGGTTTTAGAAATGATGCCATAATCAGTTTACAAATGATTTATAAACATAAAATTCTCTTTCAGTCAACAACTATTTTCTCCAAGCTGATGAGTGTTATTGGTTTAGATATTTTCTTTGTTACAAGTGATATTTTCATTATATTATGACAACCATCTATTAATTTCACAAATGAATTGAGATTGTAAATATATAAAAGAAAATTTTGATTTTAAAAAGTTTAGTGTTTTTAAAATTAAAAAAAAATTAAGATGAAAATGAGAAATGTTCTCATTTAGAGAGGACTAGTTCTTTTTATTAAAATATTTTACTTTGTGACAAGCAATTCTGTTTAAGTTAGAAAATCATTCTTAATTATATTTATTTGTGAAAAATATTGCTCTTAAATTATTAACATAATATGAAAATCATATTTTGAGATGAATATTGCCTTCAAGTGACCAATATTATAAATTTATTTTGGGTTCAAAATATTATTAAAAATTTGCTCTGGAGCAAAGCACTTGGTAAGATATTCTTGTTTCTATATTTATTAAAAGATTATTTTGAGGGTTGACAAGCCAAACTAATAGATCAGTAAAAGAATGATAAACATATTTCAGGGTTTTTGATTTAAACTGCTTGTTTTTGTTTAGATGCGACCTACAATGGTGAAAGCTGTGGCAGACTTCCCTGATGAAACTGTTCCCAAAGATTACCTGAATTATAAGGCTTATGATGTGATTATTGTACTGGATAAGAAGTAAGAAATAAGTTAATTTAATATTTTTAGTTTTTGCAATGTGTAATTTTTACTGTAAAATTGGTTTAGGCAAATTATCTCCTATTAATTTTCTCCTAATTTTCTCTCTCTAGTCCTGACTCTGCTCCATCAAAATTATTTTGGAAAGGAGCTTTGGATACAGGAAAATGTGGATTGTTTGATGCTACCAATACTATACCATTCATTGAGCCAAAGACTAGCCCGATAGAGCTTCCTCGTACGACATTATCGAGAAAAGGTATAATTTTTTTGCTTTACTAATCCTAATTTCAGCTAATTATTTAGGATCATGTTTGTTTATCACTTATTTTATCCTTCTGTTAGTAATTTAAAGGGTTAATTGATTTAAAACTTTATTTTTTCACCAAAAATTTCATTAAACGAAAAGAAAAAAAAAATTTTTTCTTTCATTTTGAACAATTTGTCAAAATCAATATTCTAATAAACAAAAAAATAAGATTATTTTTCGAAATCCTTGATGAGATATGATAAATTCTAAAAGTTTTTTCGGGCTATTTTCTTTCACAACCTTACCACCAAATAACCCTTCGGCCTTCCTCGGGTGTCCTAAATTGACTCCTATTGTTTTTAGTTCTTTTTCTTATTTATTTTTTTTTAGATAGGATTATGATACTATTTATTCTACTCATGCTTATTAACTATTTTAACTAACGTCTAACTGATCTAGATTTCATTATTGTGGGCTTCCATATCTAGTCCACAACCGTGTCTGGTCTGCTCCATAGGTTGTCATTTTACATATGAGCACTTCTTTGAAGAGTCTCAAAGTCCAATGCTCCTCTCAGTCCAGTATCCAAACTCTGGCACATGGTCACCCTTCTCCCTCTAGAACATTGTCAATTTGAAACGGAATTCCGATTATTTTTGTTTTTTTTAATGCATTCATGTTCCATGATAAATTAATCATTTGTTTCTTTTAATATAATACTTCAGAGCTCTATGAACAAATTTACTTTTAGTTGACCTTTGACATGTAAATATCTTCATTTACTAGCTTTTACGAACGCACATTAATCACATATTCCTATGGATGGTCATCTATGCAAATCCTTTTTTTTTTCACCATTCTGTAATTTCTAGTAAATTTTCATGTTTCCCTTTTTATAATTAAACCGAGTTCCATGCAATGGATTTTATCCACTCCTTAGAATTCCTTCACACAGAGATGTAAATGGAAAAATTTCCCCGTTTCTGTTTTTTTTAGAAATGAAAACAAGACATAAACAAGACAATTTCAATAGGACAAATTGAACACTTCATTCGATATAGATTTTTGA
>JAYKTE010163021.1:0-12856 GCA_036873565.1 Xipholeptos notoides | reverse complement strand
CACACACACACACGAATACTCACTCATAAACACACACTTAAACATGCATCTAAATATACAATGCACATACACATACACATACACACACACACACACACACACACACACACACACACACACACTGGTAAAACAGCGAATTAAATTTAATTTTGGATTTTAAAAACCTGATAAAAAAAAAAAAAATTTTTTTTCAGTTTATAGTGAAAAAAATGTTAGTGAGAATCTGAGATGGAGTTATATTTGCTAATCAAGTGGAACAGACATCAGAAATGAGTACAAAATTTACCTTCTCCTGTCAGAGGTATATCTGTTTCCATTCTTGACACACACACACATGTATACATATATATGTATGTATAGTAGATAATTGTTGACACAGTCAACAAAAGCTTTTGGTCTAATGACTGCGCTGGCAAGAAACTGACAGTCACCAAAGGCTGTTGACTCCGTGTCTACACTTATCTACAACACACGCTCTATCACTGATATTGAGCACTTTAACTATAAATATAGGCAAACTTATTCTATAGATTTTTATAAATAATTTGAGATTTTTCTGAGGCATTTTTGTAAATCAAAACTTTACTATTGCAGCATTTTACGGAAATCATTGAGGATCAGTTTGACTTCCATACCTACTGTATGAGAAAAATGACTTTGAGAGCGTATGTTGGTCTTTTACGATTAGAAGATGTCCTTAGGAACCACCCCTTTTATTTTAAAACCGCTCATATAGCTATTGAAGTAAGTAAACTTTATTCATTCAGTAAGTAAGAAAATATTGTATTGTATCTTTTTATAGTTTAGTTATCTTATATTTTCTTTATCTCTGCTTCCCACAAATCTTAGTTCTGGAAAGTAAAAAAAATTTTAAATCTTTTAAATTGATTTCATATGAATGGTTGAATTTTATTTTTGTAAAATTCATGTCAATAATTTTCCTTTTCGTTGTCTATTTATATTTTATAAACCAATGAAATTAAAAATCTAGGAAATATTAAAATGCTTTTTTGTTTAAAAGATTGAAAAATATTACCTGAAAAATGTTAATTCCAAGTATATAATTCTATTGTTTAGGTTTATAATTACTTTTTATTGTTTTTACTTACATGAACACGTATTCACATACCAATGCAATAATTATGTTGAAACTTGAAAAAAACTTAATTGCAAATTTTGCTTTATTCTTAATAGATATATTTGTATCTTTATGATCATCCACAATCTGAAATTGAAAAAGATAAATCTCTTGATACTGGTAAGTAAAATTAAAAATTATTTGGATATTGTCAGCATATTAAAAATAAACTTCAATTTAAGATATTTGAATGTAAAATCTCACAATATTTGTCTCTATATCTAAATGTTTTTGTTAGTTTATTTTCTAGTCTTTATGCTTGAATAATAATAATAATAATAATGAATTTCTATTTTAGCTTTTTATCAAATGAACCTTAATAATTCGCTCTTCTAGATATAAAATGTTATAATTCTATAGAAGAGTAAGAATAAAATAATGATTCAATTTATAAATTTTGGGATCTTTTCTCTTACATGAATTATTAATTAGTCTAAAATTGAAAGATAAGAAATATTTCATTCTATAAAGAGCGGTTGATGTGCCGTTAAACCCCAAATCAATCAATCATTCTATAAAATAAATGTCTTTTTTTAAGAAAACCTCACCCCTAGTGAACTGAAGAAGCTGCGCAATAAACGGCGTAAAGCCCAAAAGAAAGCTGAAATGGAAAAGGAAAAACAACGAGCAGAAATGGAGAAAAAAGAACATCAGAATAAAAATAAAGGAACTGATGGAGAAATGGATGGACCTAAGGAAGAAGAATTAATTCCAGAAAAATTGGTCAAGGTAAACAGAAATTTTAATAAGAATACAATTAACATGGTGTAAATGACTTGTTTGTTTTTAAAAAAAACTCTGTTGCAACCAGTTAGTTGCAAGTGTAATTAACTTCTTTTTGTGTAAAATGAAAAATGAGCAATTTTTCATGCATTCTTTCTTGCAATAAAAATTCCATTATTATAAATATCCTTAATGATCACAAATGGAAAATGTATTTGATATTTAGAAATAGTAAATAAAACCTGAAAAACTTTACGCATGCAGCATTTTCAGTAGATTTTTTGATTATTTATTATTATAATTATAAAATGATATATAAACCTAAATAATGTTAAGAGCATAACACAAAGTTAAATAAATAATTAAGACTTTATATGTTTTTATTTAAAAAAAAAAAATTCAATATCCCTAATACGGAATCCAAACCAGGATAAATGAAACTTAAATCTAACATTTAACTAACCAATCCATTAATACACACTATATTATTATTTTGAAATAATGTATATAATAGAAACCCCCAAAATGTATTTATTTTGATATTAATATATTTCATTACTCCCATTTAGTTTTATTTTAAACAACCAATTGAAAAAGCATTAAAAATTGTAAATAAAGTTTAGTATACTTACTTAGCTGTTAAGATTATTTGACAATTTTCATGATTTTAATACTTTTAAGTAAATGTTTTGGAAACTTAGTTTATTTCTAAATATAAAAATTTGTATTCCCACTGGGTAATATTTTAATTTAAAACAATATATCTCAGAAATCATTTGCTTTCTTTGTTCACTAAAACAAAACTGGAATCTACAAATGAAACCACACAAGAAAAGCAGTTGTATTCTAAAATATATTTGCAACTAATATATTATCCTTTGAAAATAAATTTTTATATTTTGAATTTTACTCAAGTAATAGTCTCCTGTCATTTTATACTGATTATTTAATTTATATCTAAAGAAATAGTTTTATTTTCCCAATTTTTAATTAAATGTATACATATTGTTCAAGTTATATTGTATATGAAAAACTGTTTCTTTTTTCTTTACTTAATTTACTAAATATTTCTGATTTTCTTTTCTTTTTTTTTTACTTTCAGACGAAGGATCAATTAGACCAGGCTGTGAAATTTTTAAAGCCCTTACAACAATTAGCACATGATAAAATAGAGACACATTTATTAGCTTATGAAATTTATTCTCGAAAAGGTAATTATATATATATATTAATATTTTTTCCAGTTATATTCAAACTGACTTAATTCAATTGTTAACACTTAGATTTAGTATTTAAACTAAAAACTTATTTATTTGAAAATTTCCTATTAGTCTTAGTTTCTGTAGACTAAAAAATTAGAATTGAAACAGACTTTTGCCATATTGTTAAATTCAACAAGAATAATGCTGGTTGAGTTGTATTTTTTTGCTCTGAATTTCGTGACCTGATTTTCACATTATCTCAGAAAAAAAATTTCTATGTAAATAATCTATTAAAATTTTATTATATTCTTTTTCACTTCCTGTTGTATTTCATGGGAAACCTGTCAATAAAATATAACTTTTGACAGATATTTGATTTTCACTTATTTGACATAATGTTGTATCTTGCAACATGTGAAATTTGAATTGCTTTCAAATGTATCTATTTTTCTTCCCCAATTTCCATACCAGCACTCATTTTCTATTCATGACAATTTCTCTCCTTAAAGATCAATATTATCATCTAGTTTCTGGATTTAATTAAATTTATTTTCTAAGAAAATATTGAATTTTATTAATATATTGAGTATAGTATATTAAATTAGAAAATTATACAAAAAATTAAAATAATTGTTATATAATTTTTAATAATAAATTTTCAATTTTTCCAAATGTTGAAGTTTTTCTTCTTTTTTTTTTTTTCAGGAAAATTGTTATTAATGTTGCAGTCTATAAAACGAGGACATAAAGTTTATCCAAATCATCCTCTTTTACATGTGTGCAAGATGAGATTTCTCCAAATAGGTAAGCAAATACAGTTTAGATTGTTTTTAAGATCTTTAAAATGTTTAAAAAAATAATCTTTTTTTTTTTTTTGCTTTATTTTATTTAGCTAGAAGGTATGACTCGTAGAAATTTTTAATTTTGATAGTGAAAAAGTGGTTTAACAAGTCAAATGTCATAAATGTTATTTTAGCTGGATTTGAATATTTAAAAACAATGATTTTATTCATCCAATGATCTGCTCAAGTTTTACCCAATTGCTATAGAATATTCATTAAAGTCTAAATGATTTAGGTTAGCAGTTGCATCGCAATCTTTTATTTCTATATGCTTCTGATATAAAACGAATCCTTGGCCTATGAAAGAGGTTTTGAAATTAATATTCTAAAATGTAATTGTTTGGTTAGCAAATATAAAATATATTCTCTTCCATTGGTTGAAATAATCCGGTTAAAATATCAAAATCATTTTTACTTTCTATGACGTATTTTTGAAATATCTAAATACTTTGCAAAATTTAACACACTAACAAAACAAAATAAAAAATAGCTATATGAAATTTAATTAAAAATTGGAGGTCTCTTTCCTGACAAAAAACAAAAACTTTTGAAATTGAGAAATAAAATTCTATTCCTGTATTGAAATGATTAGAAAAAAAAAAAAGTAAATGTATATCTTCTACTTTTTTCTTTTTATTTCTAATTTAAAACTGATTCTATTTTTACTTTTTTTTCCAGAATCTTTTATTATTATTTTTTTTATTAAGGGTTTAAACCCCCAAACCGCCTTTCCAAAAAAAAGCATTACTTTTTCGTTTTAATTTATATTTTGTTTAATTAAAAACTAAACAAATAGTCCATTCCATATTCATAATGATACTGGTCTTAAATTATTTGAAGCTTTGTTTTCTAATATTAGTTTTATTATTGGTATATTTTAGTTAAACATAAAACCAAATTGCCAGAATCTATACAGACCGTTCTTACTCGAGAGATGGAACCTATTTATGGTAACAAAGATGCAAAAACTTTGAATGAAGAGTTTTTGAGCAAAAACAGCAAATCAATGCCTCATTTAGCCGCAGGTGAGAAAACTTTGAATTTATTAATACATAGATTGTTTACTTCTTGAATTCATTGTCTGATAGCAATTCTTAACCCTCCAACTTGTTGCTGGGTACCTCTGCTTTATTATATAATTCTAATAATAACCATAAGTATGCTCTTTAGAATTATGAATGAAACTGATATATACTTATTTCCGTAAGTAATAATCAAGTCATTTGTGGAGTTTAAAGAAAGGGTATATTTACAAAGGGTGTACACACAGCTAAGCGTCTAACGGACGTCTTAGGAATTACATTTCTACCTCTCTGCTTGGAGAGCGTGTCGTCTTTTATAGACAGTCCATTTCGTAGGGGTGTTCGGTGATTCCATTACATCAGAAACATAAATGGCAACTTCGATAATTATACAATTGATGTACAGGGGTATAAACCTGTTTTCACATGAACAATAAATGTTCACTTTTTTGTTTTATTTACCATCTTCATCAGTAATCTTGCATTTGCCCTTATTTTTATGATAGAATAACTCTTTTTATTTTTCAATTATGTGTCTTTATAAATATTATCATTAACATAGTTATTTCTTATTCCTTGTGCTGCTGAAGTTATAGCAACCCAAATTTTCTGGCCACCAGAAGAACAACACAGATAAATTGTTTCAATCCATTTTTCATGGATCTTTTCAAACAGCGTGGATCACAAATAGATTAGAAAAGTACAAGCAGTTGGAAATGCATGTGGTATCATAGGAAATTAGCTCCACTAAGCATTGTGACTAACAGTCACATGATATTGTACTACAAATGTGCAAATTTTATTTTTAGAAATGGTCAGATGTATTCTTAAAATAGTTTTTAGTACTTAAATCATCACTAGACATTTTTGTGATAGTACTGTTTAAAGACCAGGAAATATATTAGAGGCCCTAGCTTACTGCTACACCACTAAGTGATTGATTTTATTATTTCATTTTGAGTACTACTGTAGCATTTAATTCTGCTTTATCTAATCCGATATAATCAAACATTATCTATTGATAACCTTATATGATATACTAATAATAGCTGAATTGTTTTATGTGGAATGTAACATTAAGATTTAAGATACATTTTCATTGATTTTTTTTTTATTTGATATCTTATGAAATATATTTTATTATTATAATTCATGATTACCATTTTATTATTAGTTGGAAGAATTATGTATGAACTTGATCCGTCAACTAAAGAAAAAGCTCTAAGTCTGGCAACTTCATTGTCAAATGATCTGGAAGGATGTACTTTACAGGTAAAGGTTTCAATTCCACTAAATTAAACCAATGCAAGTTATTAGTCTCATTAAATTCCCTTAACAATTCTATTTAGCTCTATGTATTGTTATTAAAAAAAAAATCTTTAAACTTTTTGTGATAATCTGAAATTTTATTGTCTAATTGATAAATATCAATCTTGTTCAAAAGAAATTAGATTAAAATCTTTTTAGTATTTGTAGCCATATTGATTTTTACTTTTTTCAAATAAAGTTTAAATAATACTAATTGTATTGATTTGTTGAATAAAATATCCTAATTATATATATTTTAGGAGTTTTTATTGAGATGAGGCTTTTTTATAAATCAGCAATCTTTTATTAGCGGACTGTTGTCCTCATCTTTGATTAGGTGTTATCACATTACGTTTCGGCCAACTATCCCTCTGGCCTTCGTCAGGTGGTTAACCGCGACCTCTGATAGGAATTTTCAGTCTTGAAACTGCCTCCCCAGCAATCACTGCCATCCATAGTTGTTGTCTATTGCACCACCCAAGCCGACCAGAGGGTTACTTGGTGAAAAACGTGGTGCGAGTGGATAGGCATTAAAAGATTTGCTGAAAATATCCTAGGTTTTTTTTTTTTTTTTTAATGCGGAAAATATTCAATGTTTTTTTAATTTTTAATTTTTTTTTTTCCCCCAGCATTGTTGTGATGTACTGAAGGCAATGTGCCATGGTGAATTTGGCAAATTAGACCATGAAATTCAAGAATATCAACGTCGGTGTCATGGAAAATTTAAAGTTGCCTCAGCTTTTATTGTGCCAGTGTGCTCCTCCTCACAGACTACTAGCGAACAGATTGTCACTAATGGGGCTCCATCGTAAGGCAGCTCAGTATCTGGTCCCTGCTGCTGTTGTTGCCGCCACTGTCAAAAACAACAACTGCTGCTGCTACTACCCAACCAAGCAACCAATCCTATAAAACCTATCCCAACCAACCACCCACCCACAGCCATATGTGCCAGCCTAAAAGTTTTCTTATGGGATGGATCCATAACACCCTCCACAGCCTTCCATCATCTTGACACCATGCCTTTTTTTTTTCCTCCAACAATTCTCTTCATAAAATTGAGGGAAGGGGAAATCCTGGGGTGGTTTTAATAAACAGAGCAAAAAAAAGGGCTGGGGGTAAATTTTTTTAACAAAATTACCCATTTATCTCTGTTTCTCTTTGTTGGATGGCTATTGGAAAATACAACTAGGAGTAAAAAAAGAAAAAAAAAAAAGGAAACAAAAGTTGACTTTGACAAAAGGCAGGGATATGAGGACTGACTTTTTTTTGTGATAAAATCTAGTTCAGAATTTTTTTTTTTTTCCCTCTCTCTTGACTTTTGCTGATTGCCAATTTTTGCTCACCAATCTTGTGTGTGGTGTGCTGGTAGCTAGCTTATTCCTTTTTTTAGATTGCTTTCAAAATTCTTTTTATCATGAAACAAAGGAAAAGTAAAAAAAAAAAAAAAGAAAAAAAAATTAAAAAAATATACATATAATTTAAAAAAAAATCTTTCTGTAAAAAAAAAAAGAAAAAAAATTAATACAACTTTCTCTATTCTTTTCTTTAAAAGTGTGTTGGGGAAGGAAACCCCATTCCTCAACAACCTTTTAGAGATTGCATCTTTCCCTACTCTTTGTTGTTTTTCTCGTTTCTGTTTTAAGTTTTTTTTTTTTTTTTAATAGATTTTTTAAGAACAACAAAGTTGTTTTTTTTTTTTTTTGCCTTCAAACACTAAAAAAATCCTTTTGTTGGTTGTCTTTTTCTTTTTTTTTCTTTTTCGAATCGCAGCTCTCACTACAGTAAAAGATTTTTTTACTGTTCTCCCATGATGCCTCTGTCACTTCTGAAACTGCAAGAGAGAAAGAAGCTACAAAGTGAAAAAAATAAAAAGCTAAATAATGGATCCCTATGACATCTGCTTTTCACCTAATGATAATTAAAGAAAAATAAACAAGCTCTGAAACTTGGGCAATCTGTTCATTTTTACATCAACTGAAATGATTGCCTGTCAAAAATGAATCTGAAAGCTTCCACCGGATTTTCCAGTGTCCAATGACAAATTCAGTTATGAGCCAATTTATTTTTCTTCCTTAGAACAAAATTTTTAAAATTTCAATCCCCACAAATTGTATAAAGAATCCCGAACATGACAAAAATTTCAGCTTTGTTTTAGGAAAAAAAAAAGAGAGGGCAAAAATCATTTCTTCCCTCTTTAATTTACAGCTTTTCTTTTTTTTTTTTTTTCTCCCCTTTTTAAATTAAAAAAAAAAAAATTTTTTGTTTTGTTTTTGGCAATAAGGTGATACTTAGAGAGGACTGCTTCTTGCATTTTTCACCATACTTACCCAATATATTAGCACAATATTGAAAATCTTGTCCAAGGAATAAATAAAAAAAAAAAAAAAAAAAATGAAAATTAAATGTATTAAGTCAATTTTCCTCTATACTGAAACAGAATGGAGAAATTGAGGAAAACATTTTTTTATAATCTATCTATTATATAAAAGTTTGAAAATTGATCTTTTTACAGCTCACTTTCCATTCTGTTAATAAAAAAAATATTTCCACTTTATAACTAAAGATAACTTTGGTTGTAAAGTAAGATTTTCAATGCATATTTTCTTGTAAAGATTAAAAATACAATAAAAGATCCAAGTTGTTCACAAATATATTAGACTTTTGTTTGCGAACACCTTGTGAAATTGTGATTTTTTTTCTAATGTGTACATGCATATAATATACACATGCATGTAAGTATGTATGCATTAGATAGGTTTCTTCCCCCACTCCAGGTATGCTGATTTATCGGCAGGTCATAAACTGAACTATGTATCACCTGCCTATTTCCGGTTGTTGAAAGGATTTGTTGATTTAAAAAAAATGTTATTAGTGAAGAAATCTCGGTTGCAAACAAAAAATAAATTGAAATTTGAAGGCTGAATTTGTAGGTCAATACTTCTTCAATCCCTCCTTCAAGTGAACAAAAAAACTAACAGCCAACCAACTTTCTTTTGACTGGTTTCTGATGAGTATAAAAGGAAAAACAGACTTTTAGTGAATGATTTTATTTTGCGTGTGTGTTGTGTGTGTGAGAAAGAGGGTGGGGACACACACACACACACAGAGGTGGTATAGGTTGGGTGGTTTCTCTTTAGACATAAAACATGAACATTGTCATTGAAGACAAGGGGCAAGCTTAACCCTAGCACTCTCCTACACCCAACTTGAATCGTTAAAACCTCTGAAATCTCTTCATTTGACTTCAGGTTATTTTACTGCAAATAACATAACACCACTATATTTTAATTTTATATTTTTTAAATTAAAAATCATTTTTTCTTTTAGTTTTAGTACCTCACCATCACCAATATGGCCGCCCTCCTTTGAACAAACCATGTTTGGTTAGGAAGAAAAGACAATTGTTAATTCATCTGAGTGGGAGAGAGACGCTAAAAAAAAAATACAGATTGAGAAAAATTATTCAACCTTCTATAAATAAGACATTATTCTTACCTTAAGAAGCCAGTGGACTGTCCATAAAGCTGAACTTTTTAAACACAAAAACCAAATCTTTCTTTGACTTTGAGGTGTACCAACTCTGTTTGCTATAAACATTGACTGGAATAGCAAATTCTATGTTGTTTTCCTTTCTTCACTGCATTTTGTCTTTGCTTTAAAAAAAAAGTTGATTTTCTTTTTCTTAATTATATCTGCTTATGACGATTCATCTATTTTTCTAGAGATGGATTATGAAAGATGTCTTTTTATTTACAGATGTTTTTTTTCCCCAAAAGTCAACAAATTGGATCACCCATTTAAAAAAAAAAAAAAAAAAAAATCATTTTTTTCTCTAATTTCAAGTTACATAATATCTAAATAAGTTTGTTTTTTCAGAATCCTTGGGATGAGGCTTGAAAATTTGTAGATTTATTCTTTGGATTGTTGTCCTTCACAACGTTTCAGCTGATTGAACTCAGGAACCTTGGTGTAATCAAGTTTTCACATTTAACCATGTCCGGGTAGTGTGTCAAGCCTTGTAATCTTAGTAATTACTGCCTTCATGTGAGATTGAAACATCACCTTCAGATAATGCTCACTTTGAACTGCCATTCATGGATGAAAGATAAATTGTGGAGAGAAAAATAAGGATGAGGACTACAGCCGGAAAAATAGATCTACAAATCTATTATGTTTCATGTTAGTTGCAATTCATTTCCAACTACATTTCCTAAGAAAATATTTCATTTTAGTTCCACAATCTTATCATTATACGAGCAAATATTCCTTTTAAAAAAATGTATGATGGTCTCAACTGAAACCCATCTCTAAAGATATAGACAGTGTTTCAATAACTTGGGCATAAGTTAACATTTATCACCTTAAAAATATGTACTTTATTTATAAAAGTATTAAGGGGTTTGTTTATTAAGCTGTCCTATCAAGTAATGCAACTCTTGCGTGACTCAAGTGTTCACTTTTCATTGGCACCGTTCGTCATGTCATAAAAATTTAACAAACAGTACAAGTCTTTCTAATTAAACTCATGAAAAAAAATTGCTTTTTCATGCCTGTTTTCGGTTATTTTTTTATTGTGATTTGGCTTCTTCAATCTTCAATGTTTAATTCAATTTTTTTATCTTGATTTTCTTCCAAAAAGACATTAAAATAACTTATTTTTATATTTCCTTTAAATCATTTATTTTTTGTGAATTTATAATTTTAAATATATTTTTTTAATACTGAAATATGTAATAAGAATTATTAATTTTTTTAAATAATTTTTTTTTTTTTTGATAAAACATTACCAAAAAAAAAAAAAAAAATTCTTATTACATATTTCAGTATTAAATAAAAAATATTTAAAATTTGAAAATCTAAAAAAGGTAAATTTAAATTTTAAAAATCCCAAAGTTTCATTTCAACATCTTTGGTTTTTTACACTTTCTGTTTACCATCTTCATTTATTTTAGAGCAAAGAAAGATAGTAAAAGCCAAACCTTTTTGCTTTTTTAAATTGAACACTATCAACTCATAGGCATGAATCATTATTTTGAAAATTACATTTTATTTATTAATTTCATTTTATGAATGATTATCATTATCCTTTTTTTCCATGAACAATTTATTTATTTCTTTTAAACTAAAAACCTCAAAAAAATTATCTAATGTACTTTTTGAAAATGAAACACGAGTGCGTAAAGTAATTATGGTTTGGTGAAAGTAATCGAAGAGTTGCGTTGCTTGATAGGATGGCTTAGTAAACCCCACCAATATTTATGTGTGTATATATATATATATATATATATTTGGAACACCCTTTATATTTTGCCCCTGTTATATTGAATGAATTCTGAGGATTTAAATGCAATGTATGTATGTGTGTATATATAATTATATGAATTTTATTTTAAATATTTGACTAAAACAACTTTCAGTTCCTTCAACAATAATCTGAAAAATTTATTTGAACGCACTAATATACAGAATATCTTAATTCCTGAGGGAACTGAAAATATATCAGATCTAAAACATGAACTTTGATTAAAGACATAACTGACCTTGAATAAGCCATAGAGGCTGATAGATTTAAAAAAAAAAAATGATCTTGGTACTTTGCAAATTCAAAATTATAAATGAAATTCTGTTTAGATTTCTGAGAAAAAAAAAAAATTTTATTAGCAAAAATTAGATTCATGGATTCAAATATTTTTCATATAAAACTTACTGATGGTTTAAAGTTATAACTAAAATTGTGAATATAACAATCCAATGACAATAATATTCAGGAATCGATTCTTTGAAAGAAAACCACAATGACGTTATCTGAACAGTTAACATTATGTACAAATTAATTATTTAAAATTCTTTATTAAAATAATTCAAAGAATAGGAAGCAACAAATAAGTGATTAGATTTTGTTTGTTTTCTTTCAAAATACTTAAACTTTAATCGTTTTAAAAAAATTTTAAGTAAGGAAAATTTAAAGATTTTTCTGTATTTATTTCAATGAGTACTTCATTGGTAGAATGTTGTATTTGAAAATATAAATTCTATAAAATACATCTATATTACATACTATTTTAAGGTTGGGACATGATTATGTAATAGATATACTATATATGTAGTGTGGGCCAAAAGTAGTTATACAGTTATGAAAAGTAAAAAAAAAAGTCCAAAAGTAGGTTTATTTTTAAATTTAAAGAATGCTAGAATAATCTTAGAAATTGTTTAATCCCTTAATTGCTCAAAATGTCCTGTTTGAATTTATATTCTTGGGCAATTGATTTGGGTAAAGAAAGATAACATTTTTTTTTAATAAAATATAGATTGATTTCATTGCCAATAAAAAATTAAAAAATATTAAAATTATTTTTCGAAATCCTTGAGATGAGGGATGATGAATTCTAAAAGTATTAATCTAACTATAATAATGTGGATGAGGTAAATAGTCCGATTAATTCTTTTGAAAACGATTAATATTATTTTCTAGTCACAATGGAAAATTATGTAGGTGGAAAGTGAAAGAATTTGTAATTTTCCCCAATCCACTAAGGGAAAATATTCAGACTGGCTTGTCCAGTACCACACAGGAATGGTCCAAGCATAATAATCAGATTATTTTTCAAAATCCTTGAGAGG
>JAYKTE010162910.1:0-12858 GCA_036873565.1 Xipholeptos notoides | reverse complement strand
TGAAACATGTTTAAAAAATATATATATGTGGGTGGGGGCAGCAAGGTTCAAGAAGAGAATAAAGAAACAAGAAAGAAATGTAAATGATAAAGAAAATGAGACATGAAATTTAAAAAAGAAAAAAGAAGAGGTACATATCGGACAATAATAGCAATAACAATGCATTGATAACTGATTATTATCTAAATAATATATATATATATATATATATATATATGTTACCAAAATAAAGAAATATTTTCAGATATCAGTAGTAAAAGCAGAAAGCAATTTTGAAGATCACATACACTAAATTATTTTACATCTTTTTTATTGACAGACTTATGAATTCAATGAATGTATTTATTATATGACCAAACACATTTCAATAATTCCTGGAGTAAGGAATTTGTCTTGTACGGTTTCTTATCACAGTTTTGTTTGGAATGTTTTTAAAAGCTTTTATATATATGTTCCCTATTGTTAAGAAATTTTACATTTGAAGCATGTCATTAGTTTTATATACTATTTATATTGAAGGGGCTGCTGTCTCCTACACTTTTCTTTCAAGATTTTAGCAATTTTATTTCAAATTTTTATTTTGCCCAACTCTAAAGAGAATAATGTATTATAAAACTGAAGAAAAATTTTTAAGAAACTATCAAAATGATGACACATCTTAAAATTATGGAAAATATGTTTTAAGATAAAGTATTTAACTAATAGCCAAACATCTGTAAAAAATTGTAATGAGATATCTTAAAATAAAAGAACACACATTTAGTTAAATGAATGGGCCAGAAATTCATTCAAATAATAACAAAATATTTTAAAGTTACAGAATTTATCATTCAATAATCATGGACATCTTCAAATGAATGAATGTATTTTAAGAATTAATGAATGAGAAAAATAAAGTCGATAAATATATTTTATAGTTATTATTCATGTCACAACTCTTTAGAAGCTGAAGAAATTATACAGAATTAAGGAAAAGTGATGAAACAAATAGTTTGCACTGACCGTCAAAATTTTAATGATAGATGATTAAATCAAAAATGTAATTAAAAAACATACTTCAGTAATTTTAATAAACTATTCAAGCTATTTTTGAATGATATTGAAAAAAAAGAATTGTCTAAAAAACTAAAGAATTTATTATTTATAAAACCCTAACATTTCAACAAATGATCAATGAAATGATGTGTACAGACTGTTAACGTTATTAAAAAAAGCCCAACCTCAAAGAAAAAACAGAAGACAAAATCTCTAACAAACATTACCAACTAAACCCCAATGAAGACAGAGATCAAGAAACGAAAATGGAACTGGATCGGCCAAACCTTGCGGAAGCCCTTGAATGGAACCTGCAAAGCAAGTGTAAAGTTGGTCGCCCAAGGCTGACTTGGAAAAGAAGCACATGACATTGGCTGAGCTGAAGAGGACCATTTGGAGTCTGTTGGAGGAGCATCATTGTGGCCCTATATTCCTCAAGGAATCAAGAGGCTTAAACATAAACACTATTCTCATTGCACTTTTGCCAGTGCTGAACAAAGTGGTCCTTTTTCCTGTTTAGAGCACGCTTTATCATTTATATCAGTCACCATTCTGAAATCAATGAATCCATCTCCTAACTGCATTAGCATCAACTGCACTGGCTTTTTAAACGTTAAATAGGCGCAAGTGGATGCTGATCAGTTCAATTTTTTCTGCATGGAAGAATCCAATAATGCACCCCTGCTTCTGGTGTATGTCTATGACAGGGGTCGCTATCTTAGAGTCACACAGTATCAATATCTGCAGCAGTGAGATGAAACTTTCAGGTGATGAATGCATAAGTTTAGTCATCATAAAAATGTAATTTGCAATTTGTATTGATCAATTTGAGTGGAATAAAAAACTTTTTAAAAAATAGCTTTAAAAAACATAGGAGGCATTACTTTTGGAACATTGAGAGTTTTATAAAATAAAAATTTAAAAATCTATGTTGACATTTCAATTTTAGTAAAGAATCCTCTTCAGGGTCATAATCTGAATAATTGAATAAGTAGAAAGAAAATAGAAGAGATGGGTGAAATAAGAAATAAGAAGAAGGCAAAAATACTTAAAAATGAGTTGTTAATAGAATCATATGATGGCACATAGGAGGAGATCTTTGTTTCAAATCAACTAAAAGAGTTGATATACCAGTACACCAAATAAGTTAAACTGATAAACAAACATTATTTTTCTCTCAAAAGTAGTTCAAGTATAAACAGATATGACACAATACAGTAACAATATGAAATCTGTAGAAATATTAATACTTTTAAATCAAACAAGAAATTTTTTCTTTGTTTTTACTTTTTTTGGGCTTTTTTGTTTATTCTTTGCAAATAGTCCAAAAGCTTCTGTGAAAAAAACATACAAATATAACATTAGACATGAAGTGGTAAAAAATAAAAAAAGATAAAATAAAGACAAAGGCAAAAAAAACAAAATTAAAAAAAAGAAATGACAGTTTTATGAAAGTTTCTTCACCAAATTTTTAAACATGATAATCCAATCAGAAGTTAACTGAATGTATATAGAGGTTTATCTCTGAAATAAATTGGATTAAAAGATAGCAAACAAAAAAAAGCCCCCCACCCACCAAAAAAAAAGAAATTAAATTTTTTTTTTCTACAGAAGAGCTCTATTGTATTCAACATCTATTTGCTTTTGAAGATGCAAATATTTTGTAGGTTTTTCTCGTTTGAATTTCATTTTCCAAATCTGATTCCTATTTTAGAAACACATCATGTGCAAAAGTGATATTCTCCAAATAATTGAAATATTTTAAAGGTCATCAACTCTTATAACAATAGAAACCAATAAAATACTTCCCATGCATAAACAAATATATATTGTTGCCAAATTAATTACTGGAAATTTGTACAACTATTTTTCGGAATGCTGTCCTTATCCTTGTTATTACCTGACTTCACAATGTTTCAGCTGATGAACCATCTTCAGGTGATCGAACTTGGAAACCTTTTTTTCATTATCAGGAGTCACAGAATTTTGAACTTAACCCTTTATTCAAACTACAAGGGTAGCCTGCTCTCGTTCTGTTAACTAGGCTGAAACGTTCTGAAGACAGCAATAACAAGGATGAGGACAGTAGCCCGAAAAATAGTTGTACAAATTATCAAGCCTCATCCCAAGGATTCTGAAAAACTATATCTAATTGGTACGGACCTGATATAATCCAACAATGGAAGACTCTGGAACAATTAAAGAAAAAACTACTGGAAAGACTACCTGACATTACTTGGTTGAAAAAAATAAAGTTCCTATATATATATATATAATGATGCTGATAGGAATTGATCTGATAATCAATCCTTGCTTGAATTTACAGTTAGAGTGCTCGATATCGGTGATAGAGCGTGTATAGTAAAAAAGTAAAATCCAAACGTGAAACTGACAGTAACCAGCAACCGCCGTTTTTCCAGGTTTTTGGATTTTACTTTTTTACTATATATATATATATATATATATATGATTTTACTTTTTTACTATGTTTATTTTCAACATACAATGTGTGATTGCACGTGTTTTACGTTGTTGCTTTTGGTATAAGTGTGACATACCAAATACAGAATGCATGCGCTATCCTATTAATATATAGATAAAGCATAATCATTATAAATCTGTTCAATATTTATTTAATATTTGATATTTATAAATATCTAATGACTGCCTGTAATTAACATGCTTAAATTTTTCTTGTTTATACTCAGAAATACTAACTACAAATTAATATAATCCTGTTATTTGATATGAATTTTGGTTGATATGGGTAAAGAAATAACAAACTGGAAACAATGTCTTTGAATAAAGATGAAAAGTGCATTTAACACAGACAACGATGGAAACATATTTAAAAACTGATGTCAACCAAATAAATTAAAGAAAATTCCTAGACAAGAGGTTTGTTGTCTTTCTGGTCTAAACTACAGAAAAAAATCAAAAGCAATTATCAAATCTAAAATAAAAGATTGAATATTGAATCAAAAAAATTAGTAAGTTACTAAACAAAATCTACTTGTACCACATTGAAAATATTTTGGTTCTTAAACATCAAAAACATTTTGTATATACAAGGTAGCGGATCTAAAACTTAAATAAATTATTTTCCTTCATAATTGATTAGGTAAAACAATAGGATTTTATTAGTTAACTTAGTTTTTGCAATATTTGTGACATTCATCAAAGAAGCAAGTGCCTACGTGTTTGTACCTTGTGGTGCTGAACGTACAAATGACAGCAAAAATTGTGAAAACGGAGAAGGCTTACCTTTCGAACAGGTAGAGTCAGAATAGTAAAAGAGGTTCAAAATGGTACCTGCAATCTTTTATAATAATGCATTCGATTCTTATAAAAATGGGTTGCTTTGGGAAGGCATCAGAAGGCAATATGAGAGTCTGGAGAGGTTATTGTTGAGTTGTGATTGTGTTCTGTACGAATAGATTGTTTTTTTTTTATTTGCTGGTTCAAGCGATTTTGCTACAATACTGCCAACCTGATATTTGGGTACCCCTGCAATATATAACACTAATATTACTTTGTTGATTGTCGTCTCTGATAAAAAGGGCCAAAAACCATTGAAATGCAAGCATTATTGGTTTTTCGGAATCCTTTGGATGAAGCTTGATAATTTGCACAACTATTTTTCTGAATGCTGTCTTCATCCTTGTTATTTTTCGGAATCCTTGGGACGGGGCTTGATAACTTGTACAACTACTTTTCGGACTGTTGCCCTCATTCTTGTTATTGACAAGAAGGTTCCCACGTTCGATCACATGAAGACAGCTAAAGGGTTCATCGGCTGAAACATTGTGAAGATAACAATAACAAGGATGAGGACAGAAGTCTGAAAAATAGTTGTACAAATGATTGTTGAAATTGAATTGCACCAGACCTGTAACACCAATTGCTCATGCTAGAGGTTATATTTTGTACTGTTCCAGTCCAATAAATGTTTTAAACTACTTATTTCTTTATGTATTTGTTCTTCCCACAATACAACAAAAAGTGAACCTTTTTGCTGACCAAACTCTTTGTAATGTTGAACACTGTATCTAATAGATGACAATTTGAGTGGGTAGAAACAAAATGTTTTTCATTTTTCTATTTTTTTGGTGGTCCTTATTGAAAATCCTTAAAAATCCTTTAATCATGTCTGGATGATGAAAGAAAAACATCAATTAAATTTAAAAAGTGTTTTTCAAACAAGTGGGCTTCATGATTGAACTCTTGTCTATGATAAACATCCCTGACAGTTGTTTTTAATGTTGTTAATAGAGCTAAGCTCCATCAAGATTTTTGTACTGTTTGTATGAGCAGACTTAAGAAGGGGAAGACGGAAAGGAGATGGAGTCAACTCATGACAGAATATCTTCATAAAACTCTAGCCTAGACTTAATAGACCTGAGAGGGGAAGCAAAAAATAGTCTGTCAACGATTGTAAAAATTAATTTTTGCAACTTTTGTTTTTATAACATATTGGTTAACTTAATTATAAACTGAAATCATTATTAGGGTTAGAGTTAATGCTGGAGACACTGAAATAATCTCTTTAAACTTATTCTAAAGTTTAAACTAATGTGTAGAGAAGCTAGTTATGGTTTAAGTCGATATAGAATGGACACACATAACCATGTGTGCAGTTTATACCACACATGTAGTTGGTACCACGGGCCTCCTCCAGCCTGTATCAAATCTTCAATCTGTTGAGCATGAGACAACTGCCACCCCTTAACTTTGAAATCATAATATATGAGTTCAAATCCCAATTATGTTCACATCTAGTCTGATACCATTGGAAAAGTAAATTATCCCCATATTCCCTCCAGTTATAGATTGAATAATGTATCTAGGGCTATTCAAACAATGTGTTCAGGAAAGAAAGATATTTGAAATATTTCTTCTTGGTCAATTAATAACCAGGTCTATGACACTATGTTTTTATTAAAGAATGTTCTTGTCACAGACCTAGGCTGTGACAAGAATATTCTTTAATAAAAACGTATTGTCACAGCCCTACTAATAACTATACAATTAAAAGTAATGGTACAATTTCAAAATAGTCAAATAATGACAAGAATATTCTTTAATAAAAAAAATATTGCCACAGCCCTATCAATAACCCAATAAAAAGTTGATATACTGTAAAACAAATCAATCAATCAGATAGCCCAATAGCAATTGGTGCAAATAAACAAATAAACAAGTAAATGACTCAGTTTATAATGCCATTATTCTATTATTACCTTTTGTTAGAACTACTTATCTTTTATTTTCTGATGAGGATATTTCAACAGACAGTAAAAAGGCTACATGTTAATCAACAAAGAAAGAATTTTTCTGTCTATGGTACAATTGTTTATTTCTCCTGGAATATTCCTTTTTGTCTCAAACGAACAAACAAACAATAATATCCTGCATTTGTTGGATGCTTCTTCCTAAATGCAAAACTATAAACTCATGTGGGGCATGAAATATTTGTGAATAACCAAAGACTAAAGAAATTACATATACACTAAGTAAACAATGGTCATATGGAATTGCTGGTGCTGGTGCTGGTGCTGGTGCTGGTGCTGGTGCTAGTGATGGTGTTGGTGTCGGTGCTGGTACTGGTGCTGGTGATGGTGATGGTGAGAGGAATATTGTTAGTGGATTAACTTCCAAGGTCAATACTTTAGTTTCAAACAACCTACAATAATTTGGCTCGAAATCCTGCATGATTGAAGGTGGTCTATTATCAGAAAAAAAGAAAAAAGGTGGCTTCTAGTAGTGGCTTTTACTAAAAGCATTTTTTTCTTGTTTTTGTTTTTCACTGAATCTACTGGACATATCTGTTTTCTCAAGTGTAAACTATTATTCTTCCAGTGTTTTTGATTTTTTCTCTTTTCCTATCTATCTTCTCTCACTGCCTTTTTTTTTTTCCTTTCTTGTATTGTTTTGTTGTTTTTCTAGTTTCATATTCTGTGCATGTGTGCTGAGTTTTGAGGTTAAGTGTGTACTACTGATTCCAAAATCTATCAACCATTATTTTTGTCTTTTAATTTCTATTCTTACTTTCTTTCACCATTCCCTTTTCTTTTTCTTTGTTGTATATATATTTCTGTCGAATTCAGTCATTTTATTTTTTCATATTCTTTCTTTTGTATATTTCTTTTTATATTTGTTCATTCTGTTTTTTGTTTTTTCTTGGAATCTTTTATGATTTTTGTCTTTATGTTTTTTTTTATGCTTTTTTTTTACCTTTCTTTTCTTTAAAACATACAACTCTAATTTACTCCTTCGTTGTTATTATAATTGATGAACTTTGTTTTGTTTTCTTTATTTCATTCATTCATTCATTTTTCTTTTCTTTCCTTTTTTCTTTCTTTTGATATATATTTTTTTTAATTTTTAAAATTATTTTGCTTTTCTTCTTCTTTCATCCTTCCTTTTTTTTCATTTTCTCTTTTTATTTGAATAGAGTTTTTTTCTGATTATTTTTCAGTACATTTTCTCTTTTCTTTCTTTCTTTTTTCTTCCTTTATTTCTTTGAATTTCTTTTTTACTGATTGTTTCTGAATTCTTTTTCTTTCTTTATCTCATGCAGTTTAATCTTCTTTCTTTCTCTTTCTTCCTTTTTTTCTCTTTCTGTCAGTATTTCTTTTTCCCTTCTTTCTTTCTTCCCCAATTCACTCTTCCTTCCTTTTTTTCTTTCCTTCTTCGATTTGTCCATTTCTTTCTTTATTCCTTCCTTCCTCCCTTCCTTCTTTCATTCATTCATTCCTTCATTCATTCAGTTATTAATTCATTCATTCCTTAATTCCTTCATTCCTGAATTCATTCAGTTATTCTTTCCAATTTTTATCATACCTTTTTTTTTAATTATTATTTTTTTTAATTATTTTTTCTTCTCTGTTCACTTCTGTTCGTTCATTCTTTCTTTCTTCCTTCCTTCCTTTTCTTCAGTTTCTTTCTTTATTTTTCATCTATCAACCTTTACACAAATACTGGTTCCCCTTTTTTATTTCCTATCTATGTGTTTCCATCTCTTGTCTTACCTAATTTTGACCCCCAAATCTAAACTGCCTCTCTCCAGCCAAACCTAAACTGCCACCTACATTGCTAGAACTTCCACAGATCTAATCCCCCCCCCACACACACTCACTTTACTGTTCATCATTTGCAGACCTGTGAACAGATCTGTATATTACAATCAGTGAAAGAAAATAATAGGAAAATTTTGACATCCTTTTTCAGAGAATGATGTCAGTGTCTGCCTCACTGCATATATAATGTTCATTAGATTATTAACCGATACCAATCGGAACCTATTACTTTGGCCATTCCTCATTTCCAAAAATGGAA
The DNA here is from genome assembly GCA_036873565.1 of Xipholeptos notoides. Lineage (NCBI taxonomy): Eukaryota > Metazoa > Mollusca > Cephalopoda > Idiosepiidae > Xipholeptos > Xipholeptos notoides. Next base: position 4,485 of record JAYKTE010162910.1, on the reverse strand, counting down.
CTGCCCTCAGCAATCAGATTATGGTGTCTGTTTCCAAATCAAAAGAACTGAACTATCAATTCTTCGCCATTATTTCTTTTATTTACTTTCGGGGATTCTATTACCTAGTTACCTTCTGTCTTGGAAAAATGGTATTTTTAAATGCACCATTATTTCATGGTTTCAGAAGAGACCAAACAAAAAGAGAAAGTTAAAAAAAGAAAAGAAAATACTAATAAAGGTAAAAAGTACTTATGAGGATTATTATTGCAGTGGATTATAAAATTTAATGTCTGCACTAGTTTTAATCCTGAATCCTGAATGAATAAATCCCTTTAACTATACCACACCTACAAAAATAATAATACGCTTCTATAAAAATAGTTTCTTATTTTTATCAAATGATATCGTTTTTTGTTCTTTTTACTTAAGCAATCAAAGAGCAATTGGAATATTTTAGTCAAAACTGAAGAAAAATATTAAAAATAAATGTAAATGAATATAGAACAGAACAAAATAAAACAAATGTTTTGATTTATTTTATTTGTTTGTGTTTTGTGGCATATCAACCTTTTTAGGTCATTTAATGCTGAGAATAGTTATTTTTGGTAGACATTATTTTTTGTACAAACTTAGTTTTTTTAATAACACAATATGCACACTTTAACTCATAGCTGGAGGGAATGTGGAGATTCATACCTTTCCCAAGGGTATTAGTAGTAATATGAATGAATTGGGATTTGAACTCACATACTACGATTCCAAATTCCAACTGCCTATCCACTGGGCCAAACTGACTGGCCCACCAAATGTTTTGAAACGGAAGTATTAGATTAAAAATGAAAATAAAATGTAATTAGAAATATTGAAATAATGATATTATAATATGAAAGAATGCATCAAAAAATTATAAGATAAAATTTCATAAATTAATGTGGACAATAGAAAACAGATAACAAAATATTTTTATGATATTGATAGAATACTGAAATTAGAATGATTTATATAATATGGATATAACAAAATGCAATGATTAAAATCATAAAATTTAGAATTGATAATACAAACGAAATAGAATAATCTAAAATAAAATGTTTTTTGTTTGTTTTGTGCTTTACGGCAAAAAGGGAAATGTCATCAACAATTGTATTCACTTTATGGTAAAGTTTTAATAAAATCTAAAGAGATGGTAGAATAGCATTGCTGTTTAAATCATGTGTTAGGTGTGCCACTCTGTACTTTATTATTCAAGACTTTATGAACATGTTATTATTTATGAATGAACTCTGATTTGAACCAAGTTATTGTTATTCCAAAATTGAAGCTCATACTGTTACACCAAGGACTCTCTATAAAAATACCTACATTTAATAGATAGAATAAACTACAAAATGAAGGCAAACATCAAAATGCTTATTATGGAGAAGGATTTTCTATCATTAAATGATATGGCAAAGGGTTAAACTGAAGGGAAATAACTATCATGATTTCATTTATAAATGCTATCGCCTCCCTCCTAGCAGGCACCCACCATCATCACGCACCACATATAACTAATCAACAGCACCAAAACAAGTTGTCTCCATGAATAGATGCTGTATGTGTGCACACCCATTTTTTTCTTTTTCTCTTTGTTTGTAGATTATTTTGGGTTTTTTTTCCAGTGTTCTGAGAATTGAATAGGATTCATTGTCAGAGGCTTCTTAATTAGCAAAATGTCCTTCATATAATAAATATTTATTCTCGATAATTAGTAGAATAGTTTTACATACACACACACACAAAAACAAGCTCACACACACACAATATCTCATACATACACACACAGACAAACACACACATGTACAATCTCAAACACACACACAATCCCATACACACAAATGCATACACAAACACATATATACATGTATGTCTATATATTGATTGAGCTGATACCTATCTTGTTAATTAATGAGGTATGTATACTTTGATGTAATACATTGTTCAGTTTCATGGATATCTGTCAGGCTAATATCCATAATTAGGCCTTTTTCTCAATTTGTTACACAGAAAGTCTTGAATAATATTGGGGGTAAATCTCTATGACATAGTGGTAAAGGCAGAATTTCTAGTATATCTCTAAAGTTCAATTTGGGGAAGTCAATTTGGCCCAATAGATAGGCAGTCGGACTTCAGAATCATAGTAGGCCTGTTTGAATCCCAGTCTTTCAGTTTGCGTTTATCTTCTGACTAATGCCCTAGGGAAAGTATGAATCCTCATATTCCTTCCAGCTATGGGTTAAATAGTGTATATTGTGTTATTCAAAAACTAAATGTGGGCAAGAAATAATGTTTTCCAAAAATGATTTTCTTGGCATTAAATAACCTAAAAGGTTGATATGTCATAAAACACAAACAAACAAGCAAACATAAAGTTCAATTTTAGAATTGGGAAAGATATGGTTAACATTACCTTCCCAGTTATTGATTCAATAGTACTACAGCTGTCATAAGGGTGTATTTACAAAAATTCTTTGTTTAAACAATGATCTAATCATCCAATAGCTATAACTATTGATCAGTCATTAATTACCCTATCGGAAAATCACAATGAAGCATAGGCTGCAGCCTAAAGGTCTATACCACTCTAGATATTTCATTCTGGGACCTACACTCAGGCTGAAAGAAAAAAATAGACAAACGAATGTCAATTATCCCCTGAATGTCATACTATTTTTGTCGAGGGGCAGATGTTGCATATTTGTGAGAATTTAATAACAACAAAATCTTTGATAAAACCATCATTTATTAATTGTAATTAGCCATATTTGGGAATAAATCTAGCCAAACTTTAAGTGTCCAATTTGTGGATTAAGAATAATATAATGAATTAATTAATGTAACTAATTTCTGAAAAATTACAGAAATATTTCTTAGGATTTCACATTTTTTTTTATAATTTACGCCTCAAAAAGTTATGCCAACTACTTTTAAAAGCCATTAAAAGTTATTTTCTTTGTGACAACATGGATTAGAATGATGTATTCTTAGACATTAAAGTCATCATTCATTAATTTAATTCCTGGTTGAGATGTTATGTTTACTCTTTTACTTTAGAAGAATGATTTCTATCTTTTGTCTATATTTGAGTCTATGTATGTTAAATTATGTATTTATTTATTCCTTTTTTTTTCTATGTATCATGTCATGCACTAAATTTTATATTTTTATTTTTAGGCCATTCAAATGTTATTTGTATTTAGTAGCCTTATTTCATTCCTTAGTAGAAATTTACTATGTTTTTTTATTACTTTACTAACATTTTTATGCCATAATTTTTTATGCCATTGGCCTGCTAGTAAGTAATAGTAAACATATAGAATTTAAGATACTGTATCCATACTTTGTCTCAATAATTTTAAACTCAGATTGTTTCATTGCACTATTTTTTGGAATTTATCCTTCAAGGCAGAGGGTAAATAGTAGAGTAAATTGATTATAAGTAGGGCTGTAACAATATGCTAATATGAAAGAATATTTTTGTCACAGCTTGAATAACTAGGGATGTGACAAAAATATTCTTTAATAAAAGCATATTATCACAGCCCTTCAAATAACTACAGAATTAAAAGAATGGTAAAATCATAAAATAGTCAAGAAACAAGTAGAATATTCTTTAAAATAAGCATATTGTCACAACCCTACTAATAACTACAGAATTAAAAGAAATGGTAAAATCACAAATTAGTCAAGTAATGAGTAGAATATTTTTTAATAAAAACATATCAATACAGCCCTAATTATGAGCCATTCATCTAAGTGCATGGCTATAAACTAACTGTTAGACACCATATTATGAAAGTTTTCAAACACTGAACTGAATATTTTCTGCCATAATGTTATAACTTGGGTCTGCTATTAGATGTTCAGGACTTAAGGGTTTTTTTATAGGTTCAAATCTGCACTTGTGTTTTCTTTTTTTAGCAAAATCAACAGCTCTATTTATTGGAGAATTACTAAATATTAAACAGATAAGTATTCAAAATCTAGGTTTAAATTTGACCAGGAATGCTGTGTGAAATACCAAGTTGCATAACCATAGCTAGTTTTTATCAACACAAAAAGAATACTATAGCTCAATAATATGCTGTACTTATATATCCATTGGTATTAGAAGTTCTGGGTGTAAGGGTTTTTAATTGGTTCAAATCTGCACTGGTACACTCTTACTCATTGAGTTTACATTCTTGGACTTTGGATCATATTTCATGAGTTTACTTTTGTTTGCTTTGTATTGATGGGGCTTGTCACCCATCTAAGTACCAAAAATGCAGGCTCATGCTTACTTTGCAATTGTGGCGAGGGCCACAATTTCTACAGGATTGACAAGGATCCTAGGCTTCTCAGAACATCAACAAAACATTTATTAGGATTAACTGGAAAATCATTATCATATTTGTATGTTGAAATATATATCTATAAACCCATCTTTCTCTCTCTCCCTCTCTATCTATTTAGCTAGCTATA
>JAYKTE010162799.1:0-12860 GCA_036873565.1 Xipholeptos notoides | reverse complement strand
TTTTCAGATTATATTTCGAGTTATTGTTTCCTAAATGCCACTTAAATTCATTTCTTGTGAGAGAAACAAATCCTTAAAATTGAGAAAGGCTGGTAGAACCTTTCATGGTTCCTTTTTTTCCATTCATTATTTTTCTATCAAAGGATAGAAATTTGCCTTGTTGCAACCAGATGTTTTCTCTTTTTTTTCCGTTCGGGTGGCGAGCTTGGGTGCAAATGAGAACAATATAGCCTACGTTACTTCTCAGTTCAAATTACCCTGTGTGACTAGACATTAGCTCATTTGGAATATCACCGCTGGGCCAAAACTAATGTCCAAAAAAGTTTAGTTGAATCCATATTATAAAAAATATCCCCAGACCAAACTCTGACAGAAATATAATGTTGGCCCTCCATTAAGTACAAGCTTTCATTTGGTATCTTATTGCTAAAGTTTATTGTTTTGACAGTCAAGGAGAACAATGTAGTCTCAGTAAATCTTCAGATCAAGTTAAGCCTTGTCACAAAACATTAGTTCTGTTTGTGTTACTAGTTAAAGACTTGGTCTGAATTAATATCCAAAAAGGATAAAATAATTGTAAAATATTTGGTTTCAGAAAATAAAAATAGACAGCAGAATACTGATAAAAATATAACCCTAACTTTTCATTGATGATTAATTCTCATTTGGAAGAGCATCTACCATAGGCAGGGTATATATAAATTCATTGGAAGAAGGTTGCAAATTTTCTTTAGGATGAATTTTGATTTGAAAATGACCAACATTTGAAAAAAAAACATTTTATAAATGTGCACAGTTCTTAATAGGATTTAATTTATAAAAACATATGCGAACTTAATCGATTTAAGAAATTATCAAGTGTGATGGTCTTGGTAAACAGAATGAGAATAGTCTACCTCTGTAGGTTGAATAAAGGGTTAAGTTCAAAGTTCTGTGAAAGCTCCTGATCCAACTTAAAGGTTCTCAAGTTTGAGAAAGCCAAAGAGGTAATTGGCCAAAATGTGAAGATACTAATATAGATAAGAACAACAGTTCAAAAATTTAAAACAAATCAATGATTCTTTAAATAACTCTTAATTACATTTTAAAAGAAGTGTGTAAAAAAAAAAAAAATGTTATTTAATTTTAGGTTTTGATTTTTATTTATTTTTTGTTTTCCAAATAAATACAATTTTTTTTTTCTTTTTTTTTCTTTCATTCAAAATTTTATTGCTTGGACTGCCTCGAGTCTCAGATGAAGACATTCATTTGTTAGAGATTAAACCAAATGTAACAAGATTTTTCCTTGTTACTCTCCATTTAAACTCATCATAGATAACATGTTTAATTTCCAAGTATGTCTGTCTGGTTCAAATCGTTGACTGCCAAAGTTGTTGTGGCACTGAGCCAGCCCTAGTGTCTTGGAAAACTCATTAAAGCTTAAGCACTTTTCTCACATGAGCATTACAATTGTCCATCTAGTAGATTTGTAAGTAACAATCAACATTTTTTTTCCACACATCCAAAAATTTGATTATATAGTTTAAAACTATTCAATATGTAGAGCTGAAAAAAAACGTAATAATAATAATAGATATGAATGCTATTGTTTTCACAGATGGAAATTTCTATAATATTGTTCATTTGCAAATGATTCTGTGGTCTAGGCTATTTTTGTATATGCTGGTACAGGCATGGCACACACAACCCCAGAGATAAGGAGTTAATCTTATAAAATACTGCTTCCAAGTAAAACAAAAGTCAGTCACATCCAATCCAGTTTCATTGACATGGGTATTGTGACTTGGTTGTGTGCTGGGCTTCAGTTTGGTTTTCTTCAATAAGATGATGGTATATCTAAATACATTGCATGCTTTATAGGAGACTTCCAACATTTACAGCTTATCATCACCAATGCAGACAATGAGACTCACATTGTCAACCTATATTAGAGTACTTGAATAAGGGGCTGGGAATGTCTTTGACATTGGCTTAAATTGAGAGGGGGGGAAGATTTTGCTAGTTGTAAGGAATGATGATAAATGGATATATATAGATATATTTATATATAGACACTTTTTGAAAACTTCATATAGTTGATCTTGTTAGTTGTATGGAAATGAGATAAATATACAGGGGTTGGACAAAATAATGGAAACACCTGTAAATTTTGCAATGAATTTAAAACACTTATAATTGAAAAAAATTATGAAAATGTTGTTTTTAAATGTTTATTAATGTTAATTGTTGTCCTGAATTAATTGGTTAAATTTATTTTTAGTTCAGATAGTATATAATAGTAAAAAGATTTAAAATGACAGATCCATTAGATTATAGAAATGTTAATGTGTTTCTATCATTTTGTCCAACCCTTGTATGTATAGAGATACATACATTGTTTGAATGTTTTATATTCATTTATATATATAGTTAAGTGTAGACACCCAGTCAATAGGCTTTGGTGACCGTTAGTTTCTCAACTACAAGTGAGAAACTAACAGTAACCAAAGGCCATGACTCTGTGCCGATGCTAATCAAATACTGATGCTCTATATTGAGTACTGTAACTATAATTATAGGCAACATTTTCTCAATAGTTTAATAAATATATTTATATATTATGACAAAGTAGTTGTGGTTCCTCTTTACTTCACTCAGCTATCAGTTAAGTAATGCAACTAATAGTCTTAACAACCTTTTAACAAAAGAATAACATCCTTTGGGCTTCGGGTTAAATGAAATTAAAAGTCGATGCATCATTAAAGAAAGCTGAGAGCTAAGTTTTCATTTGTTTTTATCAAATTAATAACCTGTTTATTTCCAGCATCTTTAGATCACCATTATTTGTATATTTTGCATATATATTCTGTGGACTATGGTCTTAATCTTTGTATTTGCTAAATTCACTATCTTTCATCCAGTTTATCCTTTAGTTTCTGTTCATAGTCAAAATCAAAACTGCACTCTGATGGGTTTTTTTGCTGTCACTAGTCTTTAATTCTTGAATTTTGAAACAGAAAGTGTGTGTTCTTCATTTTGTAAAAAAATGCAAAAATATTCAATGTGAGAAAGATACTAAGTTTTTAAAAGGTGGAATTCAAGCATTCTAGTTTGAAATTGCACCAGGCAAGATGGAATATCTGATATTAAAGGACAACAGTAGGAGACTTGTAAAAAAGACCAAACACTTCAGTCCTAGACAATATTGGCTCCCAACCTTGAGTGTAAGGAAAAAAAAGAAAAAGGAACAGATATTGACCTTTTTGATATCATATAGATATGATTGTTAAAAGCTGCTTTTCAAGTGTTTGTAACAAAATCCACTTAAGAAAAAAATAAACAAAAAAAAAATCTTTCTTACAGAAAATGTTTCACTGGAATCTTTCCAAAGAAGCCATTCTATGTGTCTTGTGTAATATAATAGTATACTTCTTCTCAAATATTTCACAAACTTATAATCTCATTTCTGTATCATGCCATCACTTTCCTCTTCAAACACAGGAACACGCATAACATTAATCATGTCCCATTATACGGTCAGTCATGAAGTAAATTTGGTCTCACAGAATTCTTCCGATGGGAAAGCTGAGCATTGTTGGCAGAAATATTAAAGTTTCTTTGAAGCCATCTCCAAATTGTTCTCTTTAATGGTTATCTTTAATAGAGAACTTAAGTTTCTTAAAGGCCACACCCTCAAATCAGAAGTACATCAATAGATGTTAGTTTTAAAAGCTGTATATTTTACTAAGCCAACTAAAGATAGATACAGTTTTTCCATGATCTACTGTACAAGATAATTTTAGAAGAATTATGATTTAATTTGATAGGTTTAATAGCATATCAACTTCATGTATCATTTAATGTTTATCTATGTACAAAATTTGTATTAGATTCTAGATTAATAATTTTTTTATCTGAAATACATTTTTAACAAAGTTGATCGATCCCAAAAACCTCTCAGAATTTCCGAAATAAATGTTATACAACAAAATATAGTAAAATAAACTTTAAAAATCTCATTCAAAATACATAATGTACAAGTAGCACCCACCAAATTACATCATCTTTAATTAAGTTTCGGTCCCAACAAAATCTGCAAAAATAGCAAGCAGTAAATAAGCTAAACTAAACCAATTCTTCAGCATTAAATAACTCAAGAGTTGATATGCTGGTAAAATAAACTTTCCTTTTTTTCTTTATTAATAGATTAATATGTTAATTTCTTTTTGTGTCTTCAATTTTTGAGTATTACACACTATCTTTATAAAGGACATTATAAGTTCTATTCTGACATCATCAAACAATTTTTTCATGGGGTTAACTCAACATTTTTGTCATATGTGCATAAAATTAGTACATTTTATTAAAGTATGTTTTACTCTATAGTTCATGATATGTGCAGTATATTAGTTGCTTCTATTCTTGCAAGTGTTGCTAAAGTGAAACCCAAAATGGGCAACTTACTCCTTTTAGGACTTTCTAAAGTCCTGTATATAATATACATTAAAAAAGGTCATTTAAAAAAAAAAGTTTTGACTTTAAATAACTTAAAAGAGGGGGTTAGATGTTTAAACAAAAGCTTTCAAACTATCAATGTTATTATGACAAGACATTAATAAAAAAAGTATTCAACAATAGCAATTTACGAGGAGGGGAAATTCATTCATGCTTATCCAAGGTATTAATGCTGAGTGAATTTCATGAGCTTCAAAAAGAATTTATACTTGTCAGAGTTCTTTTTTCTATAACAATGACATTTCTTCCACATCACATCTATAGATTCAACCAGGCATTATTGAGTCAATGAGTCAATTTCTTCAATTAATTGTTTTCTTATACTAATGCTTCATGGTTGAAATATGCACACATATTGAAAACTGTAATTAGAATAAAGATTCAACCATTGTTTCGGCTTGTTTCAGTTTTAGCTTGTTTTTCTATTTTTTTTAATGTTTTCTATTCTATTAAATATTTTCTTTGCTGCCTTTCACATTTATTTTGATCAATAACTATTATTGTATTTTTGATTATTTAAAAGAAAGAAGTTCAATCTTTCAATCTAAATGTTACATCCTTTATGAGTATTAACCTCAGGTGTCTTTTCTTGCTTTACATTAAGTTGAAATCTGTCAAATTTCTTTCGTATCCATTAAAAAAATATTCACATGCTCAGTTTTTTTTCTTTTTTTTTAACCTACAGGTGCATCTCAAAAAGGAATCCTTAGAAAATAAAATTTTTAAAAATCAAACATTTCCCATTGGTAAACTTTAGTAGTTGGTAATTCAAGTGTACCTAAGAATTATGATATTTGAATTAAAACTCTACAGTTAGTTTATTAGATTCACTTTCAGTCTAACACCTTTTATTCCAGAGTTACTTGAGGTTTTTGAAATAAACATTATCATTATTCACTTCTCTTTAACACCTTTTATTTTATTTAGAACTTGCACTAGTTAAAAAACAAAATACTTCACCTTCGAGAGAAGTTGAATTGGGACAGTGCATAGGCTGTTGTTATACACGATTTCAAATTCCAGTCCTTCTGTGTGCTTTCTTCTCACAAAAATAAATATATATCTATGTATGTATGTATGTATGTATATATATTCTAGTAAGAAAGCTTTTGCTGTATTTTTAAGTGGAAATAGCTTGGAACATGGATACTGGGCCTATAGGACTTGGTGATCAGTTTTATTCTTACGTGTTGATCCTTTTCATTAGGAAATTTCTATGTAAGAAAGCTCTTATAAGATAGTGTTCAAGCTTTGGTAAAAGCTGATATAGATTTAATATATACTAAAGTCTTTTATTTTAATATGGTTATATAATGACTATAAAATCATTAAAAGGCATGATTGTGGGCAGTAAAAAAAAATCATTTGTTGCTATGGGAACAGTGATACAGTTTAGCTAGAAATTTTCAGTTTGAAATAATCAGTTTACAGCAGGTTCTATGTTAACTGAAGAATATAAGTGAAGCAGTATATTCATTTATGGAGGCATCATCTGCATGCATATCTATATATGTTTTTAGGAAGCATTTTCATTCACAGAAGTTTGATTTACTTACTTTTTTCTTTATTTTTCCAATTTTCTTATAAGTGTTTTTAATATCAGCTTAAATATTTTAAAATATCGTCTGTAATTGATGGTACTTTCAAATTCCTCCAAGCCCATCTTCAGGGGGTTCATGTAATTCAATTCTGACTGTTGTTTAGATCAGCTTCTAAGACAAATTTTTGGCATCAGAAGTTCACATGCTGTTAACCACAAATAACCAAACATAACTAAGATCAGTTTCTGAATTGTGTGAATAAAGGAGAATATATATATATATATATATATATATATATATATTTATAAACTATTTCTATCCATTATTTGCTGCGTGCAGTTTCTTATAAATTTAAGAAGAAATGTTGTTCCATACTTGCCATCTGAATTAAATATTAAAATCAAAACTCAATCTAAGACAATCAAAGTTGTTTCTATTTAGTTTTTTTATACAAAACATTTTCCTGAAAGGCTTTCTTGCGGCAAAAATGCATAAAATAGATTAAAACTAACGGCACTCCTTACACTTCTTGCTTGATAATGAGATTTGACCTTGGTTTTCTTCCTTCATTATTCTTCAAATTGAATGTAATTGATATAATACCCTCTCCATCACTGTCTTTCCACTTCATCTTAGATTAATGTTTGAATCACTCTCTCTTACCTCTCCTGTTGCATCCCACATTCTATTCCTCTTTATTTCTGCGTAATCAACTATTTTAAATTAATTGATTAATTAACACATTATTATTATTAATCTCCTGCTCGTTATTTTGGATGAGCCCTTTTTAATTTCTTGCTGTCGCAAATGCTCATGCCCAGATACAAGATGCCTCCCTTAATTTATATATCTACTCGTACCCACACATACACACTAGGACACTTTTGTTTCCATAACTTGTGTTATTTCAAAGGATTTATTTTCATGTATTTATAATGAATCATTGACTATTAAAAAGTGTTTGTAAATATAGATTTGTTTTTTAAGTAGATCTTGTGAATTGTTGTAAATACAATAGTTTCTATGAAATCAACATTTTCAGCTTACATTGCAAAGCTATCTCAGATAAATTTAATTCATTTATTTTTGATGGAGTGAGGGACGTATCTACTTGGTTGCGCACCAATCCAAGTTAGGCACAAGGCCAGTTTTACATGCGCATTATATCCCTGTTTTATTAATTCACTGTTGCCTTTCACCTTGATGAGTTACTCTCATTGAATTGATGGGTCTCATCCACCCTGGTTTTTGGAATCAGTATTATCCTTTCACCTATGAGTTACTTTCCCAAGTTAACGAGCCTCATCTGCCTGAGACAGCTGAAAGTGACTTTAATGGTTTAGACTGAGACTTGAATTCATGTAATATGATTCCAGAGTCTAAGCTTTTAAAATTGTTTTTAGCTCCACCTTCATTGCCCTAAACTGGTGAAGTAAGGGAATTGTTCATAAAAGTATTGAGATAAAAATTGTTATTCATTTGAACTTTTTTTCAAGACACTTTTGAATTTTGTGGTTGCTTAATTAGCTTTTTTTTAGCTAATGGCTAAATAAACATCCAATAATGAGTCTTTAATTACTATTGGTCTCAAAGGATACCGGTAGACTAACCACCTCCGTTTTTTGTTTGCATTTTTTTATCTTTTTTTTTGTTTATATATTTTTATGGCATGTTTCCAGTTGAAACATTTCAATATTTTTGCAACCTAATGTTTGATGTGGGTGAATTATTGCTTTGCTGAATCTACAGCAAAAACATGAAAATTCTTGCATAAATGCTTCTTTATACATAAACAAAATTTTGTCTGTGTATAACCAAAGTGGTTGAAAATTTCAAATATACCAATTATATTATAAATGACTTTATCATTGTCTCCTTATTTAGAACATGCTCAGTTAGATTGCTCTATATACAGCTGGTAATATGTACATCTATATATATGTATATACTAGATACTTTGTGCGGGCAAGAAAAAAGGGTATCATAATGCCAGATTTGGTCAGGATTGGTCCAGTAGTTTAGGCTGTAGGAGAGTATATATACCTAGGCTTGACCTTTGATCCTTGACCTTAAAAAATAGTGTGCTCAATTCAGATAGGGGACTATAATTATGCAAGGTTTGGTCATGATCGGTTCTGTGGTTTGGACTGTAGCAAAGTATACATAAATAGACTATGACCTTTTACCGTGACCTTGAAAATACCTTGACTAAGGACCATCTCTATGCTATGTTTGGTCATGATTGATCCACTGGTTTTGGCTGTAGGAGAGTTGTACACACGCACGCACACGCACACACTTTTTTTTGCAATCTGTATACAGGCCTGTTTCCCTGTCTACAACTGTGCAAAATCACCAGCTTTCTTTTATCTCAGATTGAAACCAGACCAAATTTTTCAGTCAGATTCTCTCACCATTAGTCTATCAGCTGACCTATAGAATTCAAATGTTTTACTGCTACAAGTCATTGAAAAGTGCTCGAATTACATATTTGTTAAGAGGAGAATGAAGTTTACTTTAACTCTAATAATGACAAGCAGACCACACACATACAGACAATCTAATGGAAGTATCCAACATTTGTTTTTTCACATTTATTCCATAGTCTACAATAGCATACATCATACTATGTTCCATTTACATCCACTAACATCAAATAATGGTAATAAACTATACATTGTAACTGTAAATGCAATCCCCAGAAACACTAAAATATTTGATAAAATATTGAATGTCTTCATTGCTACTTCAAAGATACAATTTATGACTAATGATTCCATGAAACAGATTAAATGACAGAATTGGCATTTTCTCTGTTATACAAACTTTTTAATTATCTTTAAACATTCCAATTTGCTTCTTGCTTGAATGAATCTTCTTGCTTTAAATAGTCATTTAACTATGTCTGTTGTAATTTTAATTACAATCTTTTTTAACTTAGTGAATTTAATACTATTATTTAATTACATGTTTTTTAACCAGGATTTGAAATCTTATTTTAATTCACTCTATCTTGTTTTCTTTGTGTCAGAAATATAAACATTCTGAAATTTTAGCTCAAACTCTTGGGGAAAAAAAAAGACTGTCGATGACAATTTAGAGATTTCTTCAAAATGATTATTTGCACTAAATGTTTCTTCATTGGTATTCATCCTATCCCTCTCCACTCATTTCTTCACTCATCCCTCAAAAACAAAAAAAATTTTCACTATCAATTTTATCTTTCCACCATTTTTCAGAATTCTATCTCTGCTATCCCATTTCTTTATAAAGACAAAACTTGAACCATGTGCAGTGAAGAGTCAAATCTCTGTGGGTACTTCTTATGTTGAAAATAACTTTTGGGGCCCCCGTTCTAATTTAAGGGAGAGCTAGGAACCGGAGATGATATACTTTGCACTCTACTCTAGTATCCATTTCTTGCTTCCATTAAGACACAAATTGATATCCATGGATTCAGATCATCCCATCAATAGCATCTCAAGTAGAAATAAACCTGAAACCTAGCATTTTTTAGCAAAATCACTTAAAACGAATGTTAGAGGTGTCTGATTTACAAAACCTGATAAACTCCTATTGGGACAAGTACTGTAGTGTTATCAGGTTTTATCTATATAAAAAGCATTTGTTAAGGTAATCTATTATGTTCACTTTTTAAAAATCTTTTCTTTAATGGGTATAAAATGATCAGTATGTGAAGCATACATTCATGACTGCTTGAAAGTCTGAAATTTTCAGTTTTAAACAAAAGTGGTTTTTGTTTCTTTATTTCAGTTTAATTATTAATTTATCATTTATCACAATTGTAACAACTCCTTAAAATGTATTCATTGTAAGATCAGTTAAAATTAAAGCTTATATAAAATATTATATTAGCCATTTAATAAATCAAACATATTGAAGTTGATATCCAGATGGATCAATTTTTTGCTTCAATATTTTCCAACTAAGAAACAAAACTCAATAGAAGGCATTTTTTTTTAAAATTGTCATCCTATTTAAATTTTAATTAGAAAATTATGTTGGTGATTTAGTGCCATATTTAAATGTAAATTAATCATAACGCAAATGCAAAAATAAATAACTTAAAAAATTGTTTCATTGTAACTAATCCCGTAGAAAAATTAATAAAATCATGATTTCCAACCCTTTCTTCTTCTTTTTTTAACAATGATAGTACTGCAAAAAAAACATAATTTTTAAAAATCATGATTATAGCAAGAAAGCTGATTAAATAAGTTTTGTTAGTTCAGTAGTGGAATGTTTGCTTGTCATGTAGATAACTTTGTTTCAATTATTTGTTGATGCATAATATCATAATTTTCATTTTACTTCAATTAAGAAACCTTCAGACAAATGAACAGAAAGCACTATTAATATAATAATGATTGATTAAAGATTAATAGGCCATTAAAGATAAAAATCAAATCAACCCTGAATAAAACTTATCATAAATTACTGATATTTACTTAATCATAAAACCGTTTCTTTCTTTTTTTCATTCCATTCTTTGTAGCATTTTTTTTAATGCTAATTACTTGTACATAAATGATAGCACTATGTTATATACATGGCTCTAATTGACAGTTCATAATTACATTGAAACTCACTAAGTCATGTGTTTGCAATTCTAAAAATAATGGTAAAAATCCATGTATCAGTGAAATTATTAAAGTTAGTTATTTATGATAACTGAAAAACATATATTTTATTAGATTGTTCCCAAAGCTAACAAAAAGGTCATCAACTACAATATTACCCCATTTCTCTGTTTTGCATCAATGTTGTCAGGTCCTTGGGATGACAACCTGCATCTCTACTTAGTTAGTCTTTACATAGTTAGTCTTTACATGTAGTTGCTGGATGGCTCACAGAAGTAGTGCCATGACATGGTGTCCAGAATATTGGCTCTGTTACAAGCTCCTGTTTTACTTCCCTGCAGTGTCTAACAAAATACATTCACACATGATGGTTGAATAATCTAGGATGGATTCATAAAGCTGAGATTTAATTGGTTTGTTGCCTCCATTTAATGTTCAATGCTACTTTCAACATTCATATGTATGTGCCATCAATGTTTTACTAGAGTGATTTGATCAGTGTCTAAATATTTGGTACCATACACTAAAACATATTCTACAGATGCAGAGAAGAAACTATGTATCATTAAAGGATATCTGATTTTATTTAAAAGATAGTTATTTTTTATGTTGGATCAAAAATTACTTATCAGTTTTATTAATTTTATTTTGGTAGTTAGCTTCTATTTCTAGTTTTGAATCTAGTTGAAAATTCTTGAAGATACAACCAATGGATTTTCTCTTCTCTAAAATCTCAATTTCAATTTATATTCTTTGGGAGAAGGGAGAGCTGATAAATACTGAAGTATACCTACCTCTAAGACACTTGAGAAGGAAAGCCAATTTCTATGCTTGGTAAAAGAAGCCAAAATATTGTTTGAGGGAATGGTTTTAGTTGAAAGTTAGGCCCTTAAAAAGTCATAAACCCATTCCTTTGTTTATTATTACAGTCATCTTTGTTTTTGTTGTGACAGGATTTAAGAGCATAACTTTAGTGTAATTGTTCTAATGCCTAATGTTCTTTCCAGATTAGCTAAACCAGTTGGAAGACATATGAAACTTTCTGGAAGCATGACCAAAATTTCCCATCCTGATATTGGCATTCAATCTTTTTCAAACAATTTTGCATTTCAATAAATAAAAGCTTTATTCCCTACACTTGATTTTCTTAGTCTATGTTTCTTTGACAGGCTCTAGAATATTAGTCTCTCATCAATCACTCTTCTATCCCAAAGAAGATTTACTCAGAGAATTGCTGCCGTTGTGGTCAGTTTGTGATCTATCACAACTGTCTATGGTTGACCTCCATTCTGTTAGAGGTCATTTATTGAGCATGTTACTATAATATGGTCTCCTGCTTTTCTCATTTGTTTTCTTCTTAAACTGTTGTTGTCAATTCAAGGAAAATACCCTCATTCACTGTAGGTATACGTTTTGTTTATCCTGTAATTGATTGACATTGAATTTCTCGAATTTGTCTGGATTTTAGATTATTTTCTTCTCAAGTGGAAAGATATTCTTTGCTACTTCTGAAAGAACTCTTGTCTTTCTTTTGCTCATATACAGAGAAAACATATATCAGTTTCTTTGGTTCCAAAGATCTTAGAATATTGTTTTTATTGTAAAAATGTGAGATGATGTGAAAATCTCGTGTAATACAGCTGATTAGTCTCAGAATGATTTCATATAGAATATGTAAAATATCACCATACATTTCTTCAGTTTGTTCCCAGCTGCTAAAATTTAAATGAGTAAACTTTAAAGAACATCTTTATTTACTTATCAGTGAAATGTGAGATCTCTCATAAAATTTTTGGTATATTTTTTATTCATTTGGATAAACAGTTTGTGAATGAAAAGTAGGCTTTATTTCTGTTTTTTAGAAAAAAATGCAAGCTTACATAAAAATCTCTTCTTTTATCGGTCCTTTTTTTTCTTAATTGACTATTCAAACTAACATAAATTATATATATTTGAGTCTACAACACCCAATTAGAATCATACTTTTTAATTGTAATAGATGTGAATGTAATTGAAAAACTAGAATTCCTAAAATCCCTTTCTGTAAAATAATCCATGAAGTGACTCTTTTGACCAGGTTTTAATGTTGGAAATGTAATGATACATAGTTTCTTCATCAAATCACATTCTCCTCATTCAGTAACTTTAGCTTTGATTAAAATGTATCATACAATCATTTGCAGGAAGGAATATATATATGTATATATATATATATATATATATA
>JAYKTE010162688.1:0-12862 GCA_036873565.1 Xipholeptos notoides | reverse complement strand
TTTCTTGTTTAATTCCATCTGTTTTGTTTACAAATAATTTATTTAATTCAAATAATTAGAAAAAGAAAAAGTTCTGCTTGTTTTCTTGTTTAATTCTATTGAAAAAAATATTCCACTTATGCTTATTTTTGTTTCTATTGTTCCTATAATAACGTAAAAACGGTGATTACCGAAAAAGTTCCTTTTGTGTAAAAAAGGAGTTGAGAGTATTTATTCCGTGAAACTGCTTTCTTGCCCTTTTTTTACTCATATGTTTGTGCAAAATTTTAGAAAATTCTAAATTTGTAGTTTTTGAGAAAAATGCAGACAGACGAATGGACAAAGGTAAATTTCTAGGTCCACATCCCTCCTTTGTCAGGCGGCCAATAAGTATTATTTTAGGATATTCAAAAAATATTAATTAATATTTTTTTAAATGATAATTACCATTATTTCCATACAATATTATTCCCATATTTTCCGAGATTTAAATTTTTCTTGTCAATTTAAATGAGCAAAATGGAAAATATATTTTTCGTTATTTTTTTTTTTCGCTTTTGATTCAGATGTTTCTTATATGTCAGTTTAATAAAACATGGGCCCCAACAACCAAGTGCAAATAGCACCTGGCAATATAAAATAGGGAATTTTTCGACACACTTAATTAATTTTAGAATTACAGTTAACAACAACATAGATTCTTACAACCAACAGACTGTTGGTCTTTATCAAGTGGTTTCTTATCCACTCAGTTTAACAAATTATGCCCCCCCCCCAAATCTTGCCAAAGTAGTTGAATTTGACGTGGAAAAATAGCTGCTAACAGGTCAAACTAGAAAAATTAGATTGATAGCCCATAGTATCTGCTATGTGAGGCTACATTGTTCATTGGGATGTGAACATATCCGCAGTTTACTGAAATAATCTTAGGATTTAAAAATAAATAAGGTAGTTTTTTTAGAAAGAAATTGGAATTACTAAAATACAGATCAAAATGAGCATGAAAAGAGTATCAAGGCAATTCCTGACCAAGGCTATCTATAAAAGTGAAATTGTCTGCCCGTGTATAATTTTTACTACCAAACTCCTGTCAATTTTAAGTCTACAGACTTGAGATTTGACATTCAGGATATTCAAATATGGGGAAAACTTTTTAATTGGTTTTCAGTTAAACCTGAAAGAAAATAAATAGTTTCATACCTTTCCCAAATGTATTAACTCAGAAATGAGATTTCTTTATATTGAGATTTCAAAAAACCTTTGAAAGATCTTGGGGAGCAACTAAATCTTAAATTAATTTAAATTGATAAACTGTCATGCTTTATAATTCAATATAGAAAGACTAAGAGATTATTTAAAAAACAGACATAAACAATTAAGACTTGGATATAGTAACAAAATTGTTTATCAGAATTGTTTTCCTCTTTTTACTTAAACTTTTCAATGTCTACTAATCAGTGACATAGCAACTGTTTTTGCCGTCTGGGGTGGACGTAAAATTTGCCTCTCCTTCCTCCATTGGCCGTTGATAATCCGTTAACCTTCAGAATTCTAAGAAGACTTCAAAATATTTATTTTCATGGAACTACAATCAAGGATCTAATTTCAGATTGCTGATTAGTACAAAACTTTCATCTTATTATAGGACTTGTTTATAGTCGTCGTCAAAGAAAACCAAAGATTTTTTTCAAAACAAAAAAATGTATAATTCAAATCATTAAAACATTTGTTAAATTAACTGTCTCTGTTTTATCTTTTATGCCACCTTGGGGTGGACCGCCCTTCCTGCCTCCCTATTGCTACGCCACTGCTACTAATATTTTTTTATAACTATCTGTCTACATAAATCAACAAGGTAAAACAGCATATATCTATAATCTTGTTACCCTTCTATAGTCGAGAACTTTGGCAAACAAAAAACAAAAGTTAATTGATAAAAAAGTAAGAGCATGGAAACAAAAACGTGTGTGTGCAATTATTTAAAGTTAAATTAATAATAATAGTGTCTTGACTAATTAAATTAGAGGTAAAAGAAAAAAAGAACTGAAAAATAGAAACTGAAGGGGAAAGGAGGACATCAAACAAGTACCTGATAAGAGTCCAAAAATGCTTCAAGGTCAACATCTTCAGTTCTCTCTTCATGCAACCGCCTTGGAGGTGTCTGCATCTTGGCCCGTGCACATGCCAGGACACTATATGTTGTGCTGGCAGTAAGCATGTGTACACAGCTGTTTGAAGAATTTCTCCCTTGCCAGGCAGCAAGGAACACAAGGATTACAATGATAATAACAACCACACTAATAATGGTAATGGTGATGATGAGGGGGAGTGAAAAGGTGATGGTGGAGGGGATGGAGGGAGGAGGGGAGGGTGTGGTAATCGATAATGCCAAGTGATCCATAACAGTTGGCTGCAGCAGCAGTGACTGAAAAGCAGGGAATGAAGACTCTTCTACTTTCAATGTAAAGGAATTAGAGTGGATGGGCTTTTATGTAGAGAAAAACAAAAATATAGAGTGGCAAAGGAGAGCAGGCGAGACAAAGTGAAAGAGAAACAAGGATAAGGAAAAATAAAATGAGACACTAAGACAGAAAAACAGAACAATATAGGAAAATATTTAGAGGAAAGGGTTGAAAAAGAGAGATAATGATAGGATGAAGAAGAGAAAGCCTGACAAAGAGAAAGTGAAGAGAGTTAACTTGTCATGCAGAGAAAAGGGAACAAAATATAAAAAGAAAAAAAATAGAGAGATATACAGATAAAGAGATAAATGTAAAGTGACTGACAGAAAGGGATGAAGACAGATAGAAATGTATAAACAGAAAGGAAAAGACATAAAGTAAGACAAAAGATAGAGTTACACAGAAAAATAGTCAAAAAAAAGAAAAGAAATAGAAGTAGAGATATACAAGAAAGAGGATATACAAGATAGAATCAAACTATGAGATCACCAAATCATGTAATCCTAAGTATTTTCAGAGTAGAGGAAAATTAAACTTTCCTTTGCTGGACTTAAGAAAACAGAAAGAAAAGAAATAAAAGAATCGAGCTCAAGTCCAGCTCTGTTGACGATCCGAAATGTCAAAGCTAATTCCAAGATTTCCAAAAGTGTTACTATTGATTGCTGCTCAGTGTTTCACTTTATAATTATTAAGAAAAACGCTAACATAAAGAATTGTTCACTTTTTGCATTTTCACCATCACCTCCCTTTCATATCAGAGAAAGGTGAGACTAGCACTCAAGTTTCTGTGGCTCCCAATATATATGATGCGGTTCAGATTATGTTACATGCAGACGCCACTCTGGCAAGGAAACTGCATCAGCAGGAAGTGAAGTAGAATGTAAAGGTTATGAGGTCACATAACTTGCATGGAAGCAAGCTTTCCATGCATATGCATTTTTTGTTCTTGGATTTTTTTTCTTTCAATTAATTATAAAATCTTTTGACAAACTGTTCCCAAGTTAATTACCTTTCATAATTCAATATTTCTAGTTTTTCTCATTCTACAAAAGCAAAGTAATTGAATATTAGAACTTTGATTTTCGGTGCATGAAATTGTCAACAGTAAGAGAAGTCAAGTTCAAAAAGATTATATAATAAAAGTTTTCTTCCAAACTAATGTAGTAAGCTTAACACATAGAATGAGTGAAAAGTAGAAGTTGGGTGGTATGGTTATAGGTAATATAGATACACACCTCAAAGAAATTTGTCACTAAAATTTACACTAGTACTTGCAGGAAATTACTAAATCGAATTTTAAATTCAGTGAGAGGATGGTGAATTTCAGTTATGAATGGCTTATAAATTAAATGCATTTTCTAAATATGCTAAAGATTTTTGTGACATTGAAAAATGTGATTGACATTTTGCTGCACTATTTTATATTAGAATAATTCCCATCTATTGAAATTTTTTTAAAAGAGCAACAAAATGCCAATCACCTTTTTATAAATTTTTAGCCTAAATTAGAAAAAAAATGAATATTTAATAATTTTTAACCTAAAATAATAGAAAATAAATATTCTAAGAAAATAAGCTAGCTTCTTACTTTTTAAGGTTTAATTATGGGTAATATTTTTAAAAAACATTTTGTAAACATTTTTTCTGATTTTCAGAAATCTTTTTTCCATGAGATTATCATAATGCTTATGAATCAAAATCTCATGTCATTATAAAACAAAATTCTTTATCATTTTGAGGGATATATTTTTTCAGAAAATAGTTAAGTAATAAATCTTAATACATATACAATCGCCTTGACTCTTTTTTGTGAAGTGGCATAATATATAGTTTCATAATATTTATATACAGACATTAAGAGTTTACCACAACGCAGACACCTTTAATAGAAGGTTGTATTGTGTAACCTCCCTTCATTGTGTATGTCTTCAAGGAAAATTTTCCTCATTTAAGTTGTTATATCCAATAAAAAGGCTTATTCAAAATTATCTTCATTTAGGCAGAATATCATTATTCCAGGTGTTGTTATCTGTAATGCAAATATATATCTATAGGCATATATAAAAACTTGTAAAAATAGTGTTTGAAATGAAAAATGTTTGCTTCTGAAAATTGATTCACACTACTTGAAGCATCAAGGCAAAAATATCTTATACAA
The DNA here is from genome assembly GCA_036873565.1 of Xipholeptos notoides. Classification (NCBI taxonomy): domain Eukaryota; kingdom Metazoa; phylum Mollusca; class Cephalopoda; family Idiosepiidae; genus Xipholeptos; species Xipholeptos notoides. The sequence continues at coordinate 8,263 of JAYKTE010162688.1, read as the reverse complement.
AAATCTTTTTCAATTTATCGATAATGAATCTATTAAGCATAAAAATGAAATATATTAGAATAGACTTTATAAGCATCCAGCAACAATTAACAACAAAGGCAAAGAAATTAAATTCTGGACACTGAATCATTCCATGGTACCAGTATCTCAATCTTTCAGCATACAACACCAGCTGACCAAGGAGAAGTCTGAGAACCAGTTTCTATCAAGAACAGGAAATGTGAAGAAAGTCTCAGAACTTCCTTAATCCTACACAAATGTTCACCCTGCTTCCTTTGCCAAAAAGAATCCACCTCCTCCCAAGAGAAATGTGACATATAAATCCTTGCCAAGTCTCCCCCTAAAAGATGAAGGTCAGTCTCACACAGGAAGTAGGTGATGAGGTTGACATCAGTTGGTCAGCCCACCATGAAGAGAAGAAGCGAGGTCATGAGTTCGAAGTGAGCATATCTTCACTGTTGCCCCTATATTCTTTCGCTAAAGTGAAACATTGTATGGACAAAGTCAAGGATGCTATTTCTCACCTCAATCTAAACCAGGTTCCTGTGATAACTGCAGACCAGCCAATCTATGCTCTTGCAAAACAAGTCCAGTGGCATTGGCCTGACTGGTATGGCGAGTATAGGTTTATGGTAATGTTTGGTGGCCTCTACATAGAGATGGCTGCATTCAGATCCCTTGGGACATTGCTCCAGAATAGCGGATGGACAGGTGCCTTGTGGAGGCTAGAATGGCATCCTCTGGAACTGCAGACTCGTTTCTCTCTGCATCCAGAGTCACAAAAACACGCCATATGCACAAGGTCACAGCATGCTGTCTCTATATGCTCCAAAAGGAAGCATATGACTACCACTATGCAGAAGAAAACAGAGTCTTGGATTTTGATGGCTGGTGTGAGACACGGAAGAAAGAGCCCTCAGTTTCAGTTCTGGGAGCTTGTTCTGTCAATGGAGTTGGTTGTGTTCTCGTTGGTTAGATCTTTCAGAGAAGCTAATTTCAGCTTGTACTGTCAAGCATTCTTTGCTCTGATCCCTTCTTTCTTTGAGAAGTGAAGAGTCAGTTATTTTTACTAACAGGTCTCTGACCACTCCCACAACTGATAGAAGGCAGGCAAAAAATGTGCCTTGCCGTGAATACAACACTGAAAACCTACAATGTCAACTTACAACCAACAGCAACACAGCAGGAACTACTGAAAGGGTGCTTTTTGACATGCCCACCATGGGAGGCAACTTTGTAGTCTATCGTTAATGTTGTTATACCAATTTCCAACAACGGAACTGTCAATAAAAATTCTGATTCTGAACCAGAAAGTGAACACACTCATGGAATAATGTTACCTAGCCAGGTTTGTTCCCAACTGTGTATGGGTGGAAAATCGCAACAAACAAAAATGGCATCTGACAGACATAAACCAAGTAAAAAGAAAAATAGGTGAGTGATGAAAAAAATAAAGGAGTTTACAGAAAACAAACTTCATCAATACACTACTTTTGAAAAACCAAAGGCTGGAATAATGATGAAAGCTTATGAACTGTCAACTGTGACTGATACACAAGTCCTGTGTTGGTAGCTAGTGAAACAGGCATGTTTATACGTTTGCTTACTCCTAAACTTCAACATTTAGTTACAGGTGAAGAGACAAAGGTCTTATACAGACTTGTTTAGATTCTCCAGACTCCTACATGCATCAACAAAGAATGATCCCAATGGGTTTTGAAGAAACAGATCCTACCTTCTTGGTAGAACACAAATCAAAAGCGGATATTAAATCTATTTTGCACAAATTTGTATCTCCTTCCACAACTAAAACCAGTTCTTCAACTGCCAAGGAGTCTGTGGCCTTCCAACACAGGGGAAAGTACACAAATCTTTGGGACAAAAAGAAAATGACCATGTCAAACTTCCATGGTCAATTGATGGGGGAGGAGCATGTAGAGAAGCCAGTTACATTCCCTTGCATACGGCCAGAAGTACAGTGGGGTTATCTTCCCTTTCCAATATCAAAGGGGATGTGGCAGTCTAGAAACTTTTGTGCACACAACAACACAGTGATATTGCTTGGAGCCTCCCCCAAGCCTGAAAACTCACCCGGTGCTAGAACAAACGTGACTGGATTATATCCAAACAACTTTATATCAACTAGTATCATTTTGTCACAAACAAAAATGGCTCTTAACTTAATAGATCCGATATACAAATATTTTCTATTTCTACAAAACAATTTTAAAAACATTGTTACCTTAAAAGGCATAGACACCATTTAAATTTTGTATACTCACCTATCATTGGAAGTAATACATCAGAAAATTTAATTAAATCCTGATGCCATATATACTACACAATAAAATTTTTTTATCAAAGAATTATTTAAACAAATAATTTTTACATTTAGATGTTTTTCTTAATCATTACTTTCATTTTGCACTAAAGACCTATACACTTTTCATTAATTTTTTAGATTTTTAGCACAAGTTAAAACTATAGGTGTCCGAAAATAGCAATTTCAGTGATGACATCCTGATTCGTTCCCCTGTTTTCAATATGGGGGGATCGATTTACTAGAGCGTTAAAAGTGTGAGCATACCCTAAAAATCTTTAAATAATGATTTTTATTCCAATTCTTTTTTTATAATCTGGTAGATTAGTGTCCAATCGATAATATTCTGCAGAAAAAAATTGAGAAAAGGCGAAAAAAAAGAAAGAAAAAAAGGGCATTGTATTGTATCATTCAATCGACAAAAAAATAATTAGGCTAAATATTCAAAATTTACTTAAGCACTAGCTTAAATATAATGACACTATTTATTTAACAGGTAGCAAAATTGTTTCGTTTTTTTGTTTTTTTTTCAGAAGACCATGTGAACTATTTCATTTTAGTTTTGTAGATTTCTTTAAACAACCTTGTTCAAAAAAGAAAAAGTATATTGTTCAATTAAACCTTTGTTTAAATGATTTTACTTTGCTCATTTTATTTCTTAAAAAAATATAAAGGTTGACAAGACATTTTTCATTCACAAGAGATTTTTAATCCATTCACAAATAAGTAATTTACTTGCAATGTAGGCTAGGAGCAGCAGCAGGGCCTATGTATGTGACAGAAAAAACAAACTCCTTAAGATTATCTTTGAAGTAATTAATAAACTTTTGTACATCATAAACTAAGTCATCAAATATTTTAAGACATCTTTATCATAAATTTCTGACAGTATCTCATATAAAAAAAAAAAAATATTGCTACAGTAAAAAAAAAAATTAAGAGAATCGTAAATCTAAGGTTTTTATTTAACTATGCGATTCTAATTTCCCCAAAAATAGACGTGATTAACAATTCTAGGAATCGTCCCATCACTAGTTGAAACCAGGAAATATATATTTATAATGAAAAATTAAATTGGTTTTGGCAGACATAACATTGGGAAGTGGCCGTGGCCCAAAGGTTTCTATAACTCTATTTTATAGAGAGATTTGAAAAAATTTTTTCAAAATATTATGTCTACCACTTCTACAAGCCATTAAAAGTGTTCTTTTTTTCCAGCGACAACATGATCTAAACAAATAAGATTTGAATAAAAATCATTTAAAATTAAATGCATTGACCTCTTTAAAAGTTAATCTTAACAAGACAAATTAAGAAAAGTTTTGTTTTTTCAAGTCCTTATAACTTAGAACAATGCTCTTACTCGCTACTAAAAAAACAGCATGGTTTTAATAGATAGACAATTATTTTCTTGTATTTTCTGTGTAGGAATATAGAAAATTCATTATGCAATGATAAAATGAGAATTATCTAGATCTTTTTTCAAATAGCCATAACTGAACAAGTTTAAGTAACAAGAGTGGTTTTTCAAATTACATTGATCTGTTTATCTGGTTCTTTTTGTAAAACTACAAATAGAACCAGATAAACAGATTAAACAAAAATGCTAAAAGTAAGAATTAAAAGAAAAAAAAAGATGAAAAAAAGAGAGAAAGAAACAACTGCAAAAAATCTTGAAGATTCCAGATTATAATTTAAATAGAACAATCCAAAAACGATCAATAAAAGGAATTAGATTCTACTTAAAACTGATTAATGAACAACAATCAAATCTGTATGAAATTAAGTTGAATTATTGCTATTTCACTTCCTCTGATTAATTTTTGTAAAAGAAAAAAATTCCAATACAGAGTTTAGACAAAATTGATAATCTCATTAAACTTTTAAGTGATGTTAACTTCTTTAGTTTCTTGCATTTAATTCAAACTGGGAAAATTAAACATTTCCATTAAACTAATCTTAATGTTTCGGCTTATGTGGCTTTTGGTCTTTTTCAGGTATTACTCGAACTTGGGAACCCTGATTAAATTACGTGTTTTATCAAAACTGTAACCATAATCTTTTATTCAATTAATTGGAGTAGATTGTTCATATTGTGTTGCAATATTTTTGGCATAATGGACATGGGTATGAGTGCAAAGCTTCGAATGATTCATTAAATATACAGGGAAAATCAGCAGTGACCATTCACAGAGCAGAAAAGACAAGATATCTCAATTTAAAGTTTAACCCAAAGGACTGACTAAATCATTACTTGTTGAACTTACTGCTTCGCTACAAGATTACAACTACTACTGATACTACCGATTTGGATCTCTACCGGATTGTCATTACTGATTGGATTATCCCCTAATTTAGTACAGGATTACTATTACTACTGCTATTATTTCTACCAGATTATTGGATTATTACATATTGGATTTCTGCTGTCTATCTTACTGGATCATTATTAAATTCCTTATTATTAGGAATCAAGTTATACCAATGGCTCATGAACGAAGATATTGTGTAAGTATTATCAAGTATCATGTAAATCTATGTTAAGAATTTTTAATTTCTAATCCGATATTAAGTATCATGAGCTATTTCTGCAGTGAGGATTGAACGTGAATGAACAGATAAATATCACTAAGAGCATATATAAACCAATGCCTAGGACTACTACACCAGATATGAAATTGATTGATAGTGACATTCATATAAAATTGACAAGATTAATCCTGACTGCAGGTGGAAATAACTAAGAATATTTAACATAGGTTGGCAGAGTACTTGATATTCATGGAATGTGGAATAAATAAAGAGTTATGGTCCAAATTCTAAAAAAGCCTCAGAGATCCAAATGAAGGTCACCAAGTTCAATGATACCCAAAGAATACTGTGAGATATGCCAGTGGTTACATGTTGTCTTGTCTATTTAGGTAAAAGTTTGTCAAAGATGGATCTCGCCATCCGTACAAACATGGTTTCTGCCAGTGAGGCCGCTGTTGGAATTGGGTGTTATCCTGTATAAGTGCAAGAACTGTTGGAGTGCTTCATCTATTGGAGTCCCTTGAGCCTTCTTCAGTGTTCGTTTAAGGGTATCCTACAAAGCATTCCACTTGCCCATTTGATTTGGGGTGACACTAGGGAGTGGTTATATGATTAACTTGGAAGACGTTGCAAAAATTTCTGAACTTTGTCGATTACGATGCAGTCCACTTTATGGTTGTCTCTCTTGTAGGTCTTTTGCACCTGAATACCTTGGGACATTTGGTGTAGCTATCAACTATGAGCAATTACTAAGTTATAGTGGTCATCAAAAGGACCTGCAAAGTCAATGTGGATTCTTGAACATGGCTGGTCAGTCTTCAGCCAAGGTTTTGATTGGTCTTTTGGGGTTAGAACACAATCTCTGCTGCATAAGTCAATCATCTCCATTATGTACTTTATCTCATTCATGATGAAATCACACTTTGTTTCTTTTACTTTAAATCTGAAGTTCTGGATTCTTTTGAAAACTTCTTGTATGTGTTTGTGATGCTCATCTCTGAACTTACCGGCAATAACAATATCATCCAGGTAGGCGCATGCGAAATCGAGGCCATCCAGCATGGTGTCCATGACCTGCTGGAAGATTGCAGGTGTGACCTTGACCCTGAAGGCTAACCTTTCAAACTTGTAGATGCAGAGGAGTTTAGAGCATTCCTCCTCAACAGGGATCTGTAGATATGGTAAGACCGTTAAGTTTGTTAAATATCTCCTCTAGTGTGAGGAGGGGATAGTGGTAATCTTTTAAGGCTGTGTTGAGGACTGTGGAAAAATCTGCACATACACAAATTTCATTGGTCTTTTTGGTAACATATACAGTAGGCAGTGCGGCCCCGCAGAATGCGCACTGCGGCCCCTGCCAACACAAGTCAACTTGTGCACCCCCTTCAACATACTGAACCCACAATAAATGGTACTTTAAACAAAATAACATGCTCTTGGAAGAACACAAAAATCATGAAAAATGAAAGAAATCGAAGAATTGGTGTTTTTAACCTAACCAAAACTATTTTGCTACAGAAAGTTCGATATACTGTCAAGAATTAGAGTTAAGCAATTTATCAAAAAAAATGGAGAGTGTAAGAAGGTGTTGGTATAAGGGGGGGAAAAAAGCAATTAAATCAAAACAACATTGAAAATAATCAATTCATTTTGAAATGTATCAATCTAGGAGAAAGTCATTAAACGCTAAAAGCCTCTACATCCCGACGTATGTGCAAATATTTCCATTGTTCATTAACTCAAGAAAATTTCTTTCATTTTCTCATTGAGTATTTTTAAAATTTTGTTCATTCATTTTTTTTAAAATTCTGTTCCTTGAGAATTTTTTATAACTATTATAAACAAAAATGGTTCATTTCCATTTATTTTGAATCTAATTTAAATTTATCTTATTAATTGAAAATTTTGAATGGAACAAAAATTTTTAAAAATGCGATTAAATAAACCAAATTAGGTAAATTAAAAATGTTAAATGGTGTGTGTTTAAAAAAAGGTATATGTAATTTAATAAATCAATTAAACTCTCCCTCGCATGCGTATCTAACCCTAATAGGGACCATTCATTTAAAAAAAAAATGCATATGTGCACAGTTTTATTTTTCCCGGGAGTACCACATTTTCAAATTAATTTGTACTCAAAAAAAGTCTGTGATGTAAAAAAAAAAAATTCAGCCTTTTGATGAAAGTTTCTTTAAAATAGTATTAAAACAGGTTTTCAGTCACCCAAAAAGTTTGTGCCTGCTGAAGGCTGTCGCTAAATTTTCTTAAAGGATTAAGGATATCCTGAAAGTCTGGGGAGATTTTAATTTGTTTTATATTGAAACAGATAAATATATAATCTATTTCTTTCTCAAGTTCAGCTTAAAAAATAAATGACAAATGCCTCTTCAAATATATATGCATATATAAAATATTTGATAGCGAGAGAAAGACGGGTTGATATTTCAACATACAAATATGATTATTATTTTCAAGTTAATCCTCTTTCTTTTTTCATTACAATATATCTGTGAAGCCAATAAAAGCCTTGCGACATCCTGGGGTCTTGTGGCCCCCTCCTGCAATTACGGGGGCACTGAGCACGGCCCTGATTCACTAACTTTTGATAATATTTCAGCTTTCTCTAACCGATCAAATTCCTTGTTCATTTTCTCAGTTGCTGAAAATTAGATGTTTCGCTTCTTCTTGAAGCATTTTCTTTTAGCTTGAATCTAGCTATAGGCTTGGTAAATCTTCCAAGTCCCGATGAAAATACTTCTGGAAATATTTTCTTCAGCTCATTCTTTAGTTGTTGCACGCCAGTAGACCTCTACTATTCTGGTAGAATTTTTTCATCAGTTGGTCCCACAATTCAAATTGAGCCCAACTGTAACTCCATTTTCATGTTGGGGATGCTTACAGTCACATATTTATGCAGGTTTTTTTTCTGATTTCACATCGGATCTTGTTTGTCTGACACTGTTATTTTTCACAATGCGTCGATTTGTGGCCTTTCGACTGGATCAATGTTTTCCTCCAAACGATTGCATGGATTTGTGGGAGATTCTAGTTTTGCGACTGAATTGAGATTATTTGAATGGAAGTTAATATTGCAGCATACTGGCTCCAAATATATGACCTCATTGATAAAGTGGAAATAGGAATTATAGACAATAATTTCAACCTAAAAAACATAAAGAATAGAGGTTAATATAATGGTTTGTCCCTCGTTCTCAAGGATGACCGATGACATCTGGCAATGTCATGACTTGCGCTGAACTTTGATTAAAGTGAGGAAAATTTGCGCAGGATCAGCCTCACTCCCTCTTCCTGAGATGCCGGGTCCAGTGGCAAGACAAAGTCGAGATGGCTGGGGATGAGACAGGATGCAGGAGCTGACAGCGGTGACAAACATGCCAATCAACCACCTAA
>JAYKTE010162577.1:0-12866 GCA_036873565.1 Xipholeptos notoides | reverse complement strand
CCACTCAAGACGGTGCGGTTTCGATCCTCGCTAGAGGAAGGCTGGTTTGCAGAGCTGTCCTGATGAGGAATTAAATTACGAAACGGGTCCGTCGACAGATTGCAAAATTTTATATATATATATATATATATATATATATATATAAAAGAGAGAGAAAAATAAAAATGCTTTTTATGAAAGTATTTGTTTATTTGATATTTCAAACCACACTTGGTCCTGCCTCAGAAACTACTGTTTTTTTTTTTATAAAAGTAACAAAACTTTTTTTTTTCATTTTTCTAAATTTATTAAAAATTACTTGCTTCTGAGGAAGGAATAAGTCAAGTCTAAAATATCAATAAAAATAATATAAGAAATAAATACTTTCATAAATTAAAAAAAAAATGTTTTCTCTATATATACATACCAAGAAAGTATATGTGGTTTCTCAATATGCTATATATATATATATATATATATATATATGGATTTTAAAATGATTAAAAATTTAAACAAATTCTAATTATATCCCAAAGAAACTTGCTCAGGTGACATAACAATATTTGGTATTTGAGACATTTCAAAATAAAAAAAAAACATAGACATAGGACTTTTATTAAAACCTCAAAATATCTTGTTTAAATTTCTAAAATGATTACTGGTTTCATATCTGCATCTACTCCAAATTTAATCAAAACATGAGTTATGTGTAGTTACTAACATACAAACAAATAAAAAAAAAACAATCCCATAACCTTCTTGTCCAAGGTAAAAAAATGTTGTGTTGATTGGTAAAAAAAATAAAACCAAGAACTTGAAATGAATCATTACTATTCATTAATTGACAACCAAGATATTTCTCAGTACTAATGGTACATACTAGTTATTACCTATAGTACACCAAAAGAAAGAAAAATAAATAGAATGAAATGTACTTTCAATCACCAGACCAGAAAATTATAAACATTACTCCTCTACAGAAGAAAGAAATGAAAGGAGTGATCAAGTAAAGTCCATTGGAAATCAGGTTAGAATTTGACCAATCTGGCTGAACACCCACAGATCAGTTCTGAATTATTAGACCAGATGTTTTTAAGCACTAGACAAACAAATATGGTCAAAAAATTGAACTTTGAACCAAAAGAAACTGATACAATCAACATCATATTCATAGAATGCAATTTTATAAACTACTAGAGTTGATATGCTACATACTTTGTTGAGCACCAAACCAAGTTAGGCGCAAGGCCAGTTTTATGCGCTGATCATATTCCTGGGCATTTTTGTAATCAGTGATGCCTGTCACCTAGGTGAGTTACTCTCATTGAGTCAATGGGTCTCTAGAATCAGTGTTACCCTTATACCTAGATGATTTACTCTTCCAATTCAAGAAGCCTCATCTGCATGTAAAGACAATGAAAGTTTTCACTGGGATTTGAACTCGTATAATATGGTTCCAGAGCCAAAGACACTGCCTAGAGTTAATATGATTTTACCTCAAGTATGAAAAATATTCCATTTGAACTAAAAATATTTACGCAAAGATAACTCTTAAAATAAGTGAGTCTATTCTGGGCTATCTGTATTTCACAACAGATATGGTGGTTTGTGATTACAGGCATAACCAATGTTTATGAATTAATTTTTTCCTGACCGAAAAAAATAGTTAAGCAGCCACAGAAGATAACTTGAGCAAACATGTAATGATTTGCTGTAGCAATAAGTGCCATAACTAGATAATACACTTTGTTTATGACAACCAATTTAAAAAATTCCTTATGTAAATATCTATAAACATGTTTAACCCCTAGTTATGTAATACAAAGTATAGGGTATTCCAATAACTTGGACAGAAGTTAACATTTTTTTACACACATATATATAGTGTGCTTGTAAAAAATATATGTGTGTGTGTGTGTGTGTGTGTGTGTGTGTGTAGAATACATTTTTAATGGGATAAATATGTTAACTTCTGTCCAAGTTATTGGAACACCCAATGTATGAAAAATATTCTACTCTGCTTTTGTGAGTATGACATTTTAAGCTGTTGAGTACACAATTACATGCTTACAGTTAAATCCTGATTCTCTTAGAGATTACATTTGGGATTTTACAGGAACTTTTAAAAATCATTATTAAACATTTAAAAAATAAACCAAAAAACAAAAAGTGTTACCCCTTTTTCTTATCCATACCTGTGAACACGATACAAATATATCACATTCTGTTGGGTTATACTGTGCTGACCACACAATGTTGGAATGAGCTGTTAAGAAAGAAACAAACAAATTGATATAAGTTGTAATTATAAGGTGTGTATATATATATATATATATATATAGACACACACACATATATAATCTGGTGGAAAGAAGAAACATCAAAATTTATTATGAAAGTTATAAATTAATTTTAATCTATCTATTGGCTTAATCAGATTGTCAAATTTTGATTTGATTAATGGATTAATTGGGGTTTTAAAGGATATCAACCACTGCAGGGTCATTTAATGCCAGATCAAATTTAGAAGAGTTTAAATAATTCATATTGAATATTATGTTAAAATGAGTTTGCATTCATAAAAATCGGGAAGTTTATTTCTATTATTCTAATTATCATACACATCTATACATTTACATCGGTCCAAAAATATTTCTTATATGAACTCATGGTAAAAATAAACTTCAAATTTTTCACAAATTTAGTAAAAAACTTTTTTCCCTTTTAAACATTTTAGTTGAATGAATGCATCAATAAGAAACTAGAAAACGATAAAGATTGTTGTGTATGTTAACCAATGTTAAAATAAAGTTATAATTGATAATACTCTCTACTTATGATTACTGCATTTATTTATTAACATCAAAATCAATCTTCAACTTTTTTTATTAGGTAAAAAGCACTTTTGGCAAAACTACTTTTATAAAATTATTTCCAGCAAAAATAGGACATATCTTTTTTACCATCTGATGAAAATGGTGAAAACAAAAATGGTAAAAAAAAATCCACTTGTAGATGAAATAAATATGTTCATCTTAGATAATTTTTATAACATTATAGAGTGTCTTAAAATTAAAAAATTGTGAAATAAAGACAACTTCCATCTTCAACAAGTATCTGCAAATAAAAACCACCACTTGCTTCAAAGTGGAACTTTATTCATAAAATAAAATAGTTAGCTCATATGTGAAAAAATATTCACAAACCAAAGTGAGCTTTATTTTCAAATTAATAAACATATTCATAATCAGTAAACAGCATGCCCACCTCCTCTCAATTCAAATAGATATTAAGAATTACCATGAATTCCGGTAAAAGTAACAAGTAACCTTAGGATAGCACCCATGTCTTAAATATAATCTAATTTATGCTTACCTCGATATGTTGCTGTTGAGTTGAGTGTTTCCAGATCCCAGATTTTCAAACTAAAAATAAACAGAAAATTCACAAGAAAAATAAAAGGAAAAAATAATTTTTAGAAAAATGTGTGTAGTTGTAGAAGTATAAAAATTAAATGTTAGTATAATGAGTGCTAACAAGCAAAAGTAATCTACTTTAATATGACAGCAACTGAACCAAAACTACATTTAAAAAAAAAAAAAAGTCTGATTTATACAAAATTCTTTATTAAAAAAATTTTTTGGCTCATTGATAAAGCTCAAAGCTCTAAAGAAAGAAAGAAAAATATTCAATTTTAGCTAAAAAAAAAAAATGGAACTTTGTGTGTGTGTGTGTATGTATGTTCGTTCCTATAGACTGCTAAATGGCTGAACAAGCTTCTTGGAAATTTACACCGATACTTCATGTGCCTGGGAGTGTTCTTATCTAGGATTTGTTATGCAAGATTTTGCATTTAATCATGTTATAATTTTGGAATACCTCCAATAAGTATTGAAAAAATAAGCTTCTAGAAAAAAGATTAAGAGTAAAACCATAAAAATTGCCATTATGAATGCATAACTGTGTTATGGGCCAGTCATTAGAGCATTTGTTTCACACTATGTGGCTTGCAGGTTTGAATTCCACTTGTGGTTTGGAATGTTAACAACATTGCGTGTCTCCGATAAGATCGAAACAGCTATCCGGCTCTATGTTAAAAATTATAAAGGTTTTGCATTGAATCATTGTTATAATTTTGATTTAAATAGGTACATATTTTTGTAATACCAAAGATTTTCTGAGTTGCACTGGCAATGCTGAGATATTCTGCTAGTAGGTGATAAAACAAGAATAAAATCATTTTATTTGAACAATAAACATACACTATATATAATTTTTTTTCACCTTAAGGTCAAACTTCTATCCACCTTTAAAATTTGTAATTGGGAAACTATTTTTTTTTTCTAATTTTTGGATTTATTTAAACTATTCATATTAAATTTTCATATTAAACATCCACTTATAAATCCATTACAGCATAGTTCTAGGATATTATGTTAATACACAAAATAGAAGCATTAAAATCCTTTCAAATTATAGAATTATTTTAAAAGAATTCAGTCAGTTTTATGAATACAGACAGTGATTTTTTTCCTAAGGTGATGCTGAAATGCCCCCAAAAAAAGAGCATAAATAATTAGTTCCAAAACTTCATTTTAATAAACACCCTCCTTCACTAATGTAAATGTTATGTAAAATATGGTGAGTGTCGAGAGACATAAATACAAATTTACTTTAGCAGAGAGAAAAGTAAAATAATTTTTTTAAATAATCAGTTTCAGCAAATAACAGATGCATATTTAAGTAACATTTTCTGGGAAACACCTACAACACTTATATCTAAGATGGAGAAAAATTCAAACAACATTTCTAAAACAATAATAGGATAAAATTTTTATTTATTTGAACACCTAATAGGAGGCAAATGGATAAAGAGAAATCTTATTTTATATCAAATAAAGATCTAGTAAAGTATTAGATCTTAGAGGTTTTTCATAAATTCTTAAATTATCCACCCTTTGCCCCATATGGGCATCAGTATTACTGCCAACAATCTGGCTTTTCATTTTATATTTGAGAAATTAAAATTGCTAAAAGAAAAATATTTCTAGAATATTCAGATTATTACATACACATTAAGTTGCAGTTGTTTTATTTTCTTTTTTACATGGAAATCACCAGATATATATTTCCATTTACTAAAATTTACATTTTGGTATAAATGAAACACCAGGCCAGTGAAGTAATTTTAAGTTTGAAACAACAGTGTACTGAGAAAAAAAATTCAAATAAAGCCTCCAAAGTTGCACAATCCACATAAAACCAAAAAGCTTTTGATAGCACAATTCTGGCAAAGTTACCAAAAAAGAGTTGATAGACTATTTTTACTTTCCTTTTAATCATACCCACATCAAAGATAAGTTGTTATACTACCAGAATAACCAAATTACTAGGTTGTATTCATGACAGAGGAATGGGTAGATTTTACAAAAGATGTAACTCAACCAAACATCAACAGTAATAGACTGCTGGCCCAAATGTCTGCATCATAAGATTTTTCCTCCTATAACCCTCATTTAGGGTGGAAGAAAAAGCCAAAAAACCAAAGGAATACCAATATTCTACTTAGCATTATACTATTTCCCAAAAGAACAGATGTTGCACATTTGTGAGAATTTAACAATAACAGTCTTTAATAAAACCATCACTGATGGTGAATATTGTTGCAGTAAATAAAAAGTTGAATTATAATTGATCAGATTTGGGGACAAAGCTAGACAATATTTGTGGTATAAGATTGAAATAACTAATTAACTGATGCAACCAAATTTTGCTTGGGAAAGTTACAGAAATAAATTTATGATTTTATACACAATTAAAAAAAATTACACCCACCCCTTTTACAGGCCATTAAAAGTAATTTTCTGGTGACAATGTGGCCTATAACTATAAATTCCTTTTTCAAGTCAAAGGGGAAATATTTATCAGGATATGAATTTTACAAGATCCGATTTCTAGAGTTTATAGGACCTGAAAATAACAAATTGGTGGAAAAAAATTCACAAGTATCTTCTATTCTTTTATAAACCTGAATAATTTTTTTTAATGTTTATTGATTGAACAAGTCCCTAAAGTTCCATTGTTTGCATTTATTACTTTTTTAAAAAAGCAAAAACCTCTGAAGATAATACAATAAGAAAAGATGGATACTTACGATCTATCATGACTGGCAGAGAGAACTTTTTTATTGTCAGGAGAAATACTGACTGTATTGACCACATTATCATGTTCCACGGCAGCGCAAACTTGAACAAATGTCTTGTAGTTATCGACAAGCTGCCAAACTGCTAAACCCCCTAAAAATCAGTAAGCAAGAGAACTCCACATTAAATAAAACCTCAGTTCAATAAGAAAACCATAAAAATTTTAAATGTTGGAATAGAATAGAATTTAATTCTTTTTTAATAATAATTAATAGGTAAGATCGCTTTAAAACCAAGTTACAGAAACAATTAATAAAAGATAATATAACTATTATTATAAAGAATAATAATAGAATTTTGTAAATACAAATATCAATCAAATACTAATAAGTTTTAAGTGACAATAATCTCGGGGTTGCAGGCTAAATCATGCAAAAAAACAAAAGTAATTAAGAAAATGTATCCTCTTGCATTGAATGAAGGTTTGTTTTTGTTTTACAGTATATAAACTTTTTTTAAGACATTTAATGCTGAGAACAATCATTTTTGTTTTTGATAAAAGTTCTTTTTTGTCCATACATAGTATTTGGAATAACACATTATGCACTATTCAATCCATAGCTGTAGGAATGTAGGGGTTCATACCTTTCCCAAGAGTATTAGTCCAATTAAGAACGCAGATGGAACAACTAGGATTCGAAATCACGTATTACGATTCCGAAGCCTGATTGCCTACTCACTGTCCCAAGTAGACTTCCTGGATTGAATGAAGGATTTTGCTTGAAGTTTTGTGAAGATTTTTAATTTTGACAGTTTGGTTATTGGTTATTTCTAATAACCATAATATAAGTGCATATCAACAATTAAAGTAATTAAATTCCAACAATAGTTGTTTTGGATAATCTCTTTATTTTTCTTTATAGATTGGGAGAAAATATACTGTACACAAGAGTATCAGTCTGAAAGTGAATGATAGTAGTATAAAGGTAGTTCCAAAAGTAATGTCTCTTACTTTTTAATCAACTTTTAACTCCAAAACTTGAAGATCTATGAAGACAGGAATGATACCATAAAAAATAGCAACCTTTTGTGCTCCAGAATTTATTTTTCTATAGTCACTACCATTCTCGATGCAGTTTTTCCAGCAATGAAAGAGACAGTCTATTTTCGCATCTGGAGCGTGCTTTGTTATTTACATCTCAATCACCAATCTGAAATCAACAAACCTATCTCCCAACTATGCTAACATCAAGTGCATCAGCTTTGTAAACATTTAACAGTGAATGTTGATTGTTTAATTTTTTCTGCGTGGAGGAATTCAAGGTTGCATCTCTGCTTCTGATGCATATCTATGCCAAGAGTTGCTTTCTCAGTCTTTCTTTCAAGCCACACACCATCAATGTCTGCTACAGAGATGAAACTTCCAGGTCATGAATATATAAATTCATCATAACAATGCAATTTGCATTCCCCTCTGATCCATTTGGTTGGAATTTAAAAAATAGGAGGGATTACTTTTGGAAAATCCCTCATATGTAGAATTTGAATTCACATACTATGATTTCAATGTCAAGCACTAATTGCTAGCTCATGGGTTTCCTGAAAACTTTTTACATGAAGACTACCAAACTTGACAAACCTCTGGAAGGGTACATTGGTCAAAACATTGGGTATATAACAAAAATATTAGAACAATATTCGCAATAATCGAAACAATACAAATAAATTATCAAGCTTCATCAGAGAAATTCAGTTAAAAAATTGAAATTCAACTCATTTTGTTTATTATCACTTAGTTTTCTCCCCTCTATCCCCATTTATGAGGTATCACAAAGAAATGCTTTAGATTGATTGATTGATTGATTTGTTTAACGGCATATCAACCAGAAATGCTTTAGAATTTTCTTAGAAGGTAGCTTCCCAATTAGGGCTTGCAGTTAGTCTAACTGAGGAGGAATGAGGAAATATTATTCAGATGGTGTAAAATTTAATAATAATCAATATCCACTCGTTCTGTTTATATTTGGACTAATACCCTTTGGAAAGGTATGAATCCCTACATTCCCTCCAGCTATGGGTTAAATAGTGCACATATGTTATTAAAAAAAAAATAAGCATGGTCAAAAAAATAATGTTTACCAAAAATGTGTGTTCTCGGCATTAAATGACCTAAAAGATTGATATGCCGTAAAACACAAACAAAGAAAAAAAAGAGTTTAAGAACTGTATCAAATTTGGGTTGGGCTATTTTATCTACATGACCTAACAAC
Source organism: Xipholeptos notoides (assembly GCA_036873565.1). NCBI lineage: Eukaryota > Metazoa > Mollusca > Cephalopoda > Idiosepiidae > Xipholeptos > Xipholeptos notoides. Next base: position 4,474 of record JAYKTE010162577.1, on the reverse strand, counting down.
TTTTATAGTCATTCAACGTCAGAAACTATTTTTCAAAATAAATGTTTGGCTTTTGTAAACCAATTATGAAAAATATTTAACTTTTTAATCTATTAGCGAGCAGAAAATGAAGATTCGCACTTAAGAATATTGGTTCAAAAAGAGGATCAAGATTTGTATTTTTTTAACACTAACTCTTAAGTAAACTCAATGTAAAAATGTTTTAACAAAGACAACCCCCCCCCCACAACTGTATTAAGTTTTTTAGGTTCTTATTCGTGTCATAAATATTGCAGCTATGGCAGTTAAGATCGTTGGCAATTTAGAATAAAGAGTGAAAGACAGAGTCAGATAGGGAGAAAGATTTCTCTCTACTCCCAATATTTCATTACACATAAAAAAAAATTTTGTGGAATGTGGACTGTCTTCATTTAACCTTTTCAGGATTCTTAAAATAATAATCTCTATTCTATATGCATGCATTTAAGATTTAGAGTACCTGCATTTTAGTCTGGATTTGTAGGGTCAAATAAACCTTGTAGCATTTTTAGCAAATGTTCTTACATCAAAGCTTTGTGAGTGAAATTAGGTATATTACAACTGTTCAGAAAAAGTTTGATGGTAGGCTACCAGCATAGCTAATCACCATTGAGTAGCCAATGAGGAATCTTAACTCTTTTTGGGTTCACTAATCCTAACTATGTTGAAGTTCTATACTGTTATATGCAAGCCAATTAAGATATCACGCTATATAATTCTTACAGATACAGGACTCAATACTTTTTTGATCATATGAAAAACCAGTCCATACTTAAAATCAAGTAGGATACAATCATTATAATTATATAATGTATGCATAAACACATAAATTCTATCAACCGGTATAGATTTGGATTATTTTCATTAAAAAAATGTTTTTATGATTAGCCTTAAGAGAATGCATGAACTTAATTCAAAAGTAGCTACTGACCTGTGTCCAAACCAATCAATACTTTGTCTCTGTCAATCCACAAAGCATCTCCAATGCCAGCCTCTAATTGCACACCTGCTGTACATTTCTCAACATCAGGAGCATGTGAGGGGTTTTCATAGTACCACAAGGAGCCATACCAATATCGTCCTGTCAAACTAGAAGCACCCAAGAGAATACCGCCTTCTGAAGAGAGATATGGGAGAGAAAAAAGGATAATTAAAACACAAAGTAAAATGTATTCAACTCATTTTTAATTTGTATAAAAGAAAATAACTGTGTGTCGTCACTACATATTAACCACATTTTCCATAGAAATTCAATACCTATTAATTCTTTCAATACTAAGTAATAGAAAATAATAAGATTTTCTCTTCTGGAGAAAAATTTAATTACTTGATTAATGGAACGTGACAAAACTAACAATTCAATTATACAAAAAAACAGATCTCTAATGTTGGAAGAAAAAGAAAATATTCAAAAAAGAATCCTTATTTAAAAATTTTCTTTTGAATAAAAATTTATTTTTTTTAACATGTAAAAACAAGTATTTGGTATTTCTTCATGTAGAATAAAACTTTGAATTGTTTTTTAAGTTTAAATTTGTTTGAATTTCCTCATAAAAGTATTTAAAAAATCATAAGCATAATACAAAAGAAAATTAAATTTTGCAAATGTGAAAACGAAAAAAAAAGAAGGAATTTTCTAAGAGTGTAAACGGAATTAAGGAAAATTTGAAACGAAAAACCGGGGTCCCTAGAGAAGTGATGATGTTAAAGTTGTTAACCAAATTTGAGTATTTGAGTTTTTAAGAAATCTATTTTTCAGGAAAATGAACAGCTCAGACGGAGATGGAAATGGATCAGCAACCAGAAAATAAACAGTGGTGTACAATGAACAAGGTAAGATAAATTTGGGGTGATTTGAAGAAGACTACCCCAACAAAGATTACTGTTAGCCCTGAATATGAGAATGAAAAACTGTTTGAGAGAAAGTTATGTAAGTACCCCAAAACTATTCCTTAGGCTTTCTCAAACTTTTGTAGATTACATTCTGTATCCTAAAGTCTCCCATCTGCACCCCCCCCACACACACACGAAAAGAAACCGCATTATTACAATAGTATGTGAAAAAAAAGATCAATTAGAAGCAAATAAAACATAAAATGGACTTGAAATTAGATTTAAACTTAATATCTTTTAATAAAACAAATATATTGAATAATATTCAAGTTATTCAGACTTCTCTCTACAAAATGTGACTTTAGCTTTAAGTATTACTGAAGTTTGACACAAAGACTCTTTTATATCTATATATTAATATGATGATAGTGTGTTATTTAGTGTGTCATGCTTACATCAAAAGCAACGACTTTACTTCCCCTTAAAGTCACTCCTCATTTTTTTTTAATCATTAAAACCATCTCCTTTCCATAAATTTTCAAAACAAAAAAAATTTACAGTTTCAAATGGTTATTTTAGGATTTAAAAAAAGAGTCATGTTGCGAGGAAGAAGTAATTTTTTTTAAAATTAAAGATTCTTTAAAACATTTTTTAGTTTTTTAAAGTAATGGAATTTCCACAGGTTCTGTTAGGAAAACATTAAGATGACAATGACAATTAGGGAAGCTCAAATATCTTAAATGATAACAATGATCAAAACATTTTATAAATTCAGCCAATATTGAATAAAGTTGAATGCAGCAAAAATATCAACTTTTAAAAAAAATCACAAATCAATTTTGAAGTGAAACAAAAATGAAACAAAAACCCCACTGAAAATAAATAAATCTACAGGAATTTGACAGCAGCAACATCATACAACAAAAAAATCAAAATGCAACACCAGTACCCTGAAGATGGTCTAGGAAGACTGAAAACATTTGGCCAGAAGGGGAGTATATAAGAACTCTAGACCCGTCAACAAAAAATCTTGCTAGAAAACAAGAGAAAACAGAAAGGGAAATCCTAAAAAAGGGAGAGTTAAGGTACTCTTCAATGAGACCTGCCTGAAAAACCCCACTTGTATTGAATATTGAAACAAAGATTGGGTCAATAAGGTTGCAGAAAGAAAAAAAAAGAACCAGAAAAAGAGATGGGAGTATCAAAGAAATTTGATTGGCTAGGTTTGCTAGGAATTAATACTTTATGATTGAAAATGAAACAGGCTTTAAAAATTTATATGGATTTTTTTCTTTTAAATAGTTGGGTAAGGTAGGTAGGGGGTAAGCTCATGACACTATTTGCCATCTTCCTTTTTGAATAGAAAAACAAAAAAGTCATAATGAACTATTAAATTTCAAGATGGGACTTTGAGATTGAAAATATTTTACTTTGGCAAGTCCAAATACCAAGAGATTTTGAAGAATGCAACATTAGTATTCTTGAATCCCAAAAGCTAATTTTAGATAATCTTAAGAGTTGCCATCTAAAATTACATTTCTTTACTTCACTAGAAACATAACGTGTGTGTGTGTGTGTGTGTGTGTGTGTGCGAGAGAGAGAGAGAGAGAGAGATTCAAAGAGATTTCAACACCTTGCTGAGTTCTTAAGCTAATCTGTGTGAAGGGGGGTGGGGGAGGAAAAGGAAAAGCCATTTATAGAAGGGGAAACGTAAGGAGGCTACAAGCAAGATTTGCCTTTGGTTTCTATACGGACTATAAATTTCATTTTTAAATATCTTTGATTAGTATTATTATTATTTAAATTGTTAAAGTTTCTACTCTCATCATCATCATTATCTTTACAACATCCCCTTTGATTATCAAGTATTAAACTCTGGACTCTTCTCAGAACTACAAGCTTAACTATACATAATCCACTGACTTGTATCATTGTATGTTCCCAAGTATGAAGTTCAGCCAAAATGTGAATTAAACAATAGAGATGAAAAAATTTCAAATAATTTGGATACGGAAAACAAATCTTTTTTCACGACTACATAACATAGAACAAAGAGAAAAGAGTAAATTATAGAAACCAGAGACTTTATTATTTTACTACAGAAACCAATTCTAGCTAAAAGTATATCAGACAATCAAAAGTCCCACACTAAGCCATGCAAGCAAATTATGTAAGAAAACCCAGGAAACTACTCTTTATTTTTCACCTAAACCTCCTTAGTCTTTCAACATCTTGCTTCCTTATTAATTTCTTTTCTCCAACCTTATTCTTCTGATATACTTTATATCTTAAAACAACAAAGCGTTTTATTTTATCACAAATTTAATCTCAATCTATCTTTACCTCCACCAATTTTCATTGTAATTTTTATAATCCCAAAATTATAAAATAGGTTACTAATAAAGCTGGTCCAAACCAGATTTGTGAAAACTGTTGCACTGTATTATCAGTTATTTCCAAAAATTTTAATAAGCTCTGTATCAACAGTTTCAAGATAAACGGAATATTAGTCGAGCAAGAAACTGCGAGACTACAAAATGTTTTGGAGTTAAGCGAGCAAGTTTTCTTGTGTAGACTACTGATTAGTAAGTAAGGTTTTTAGACAGTTTTACAACATTTGACT
>JAYKTE010162466.1:0-12869 GCA_036873565.1 Xipholeptos notoides | reverse complement strand
AGAGAGAGAGAGAGAGAGAGAGAGAGAGAGAGAGAGAGAGAGAGAGAGAGCTATGGACTCGGGAAAGGAAGGGCCAATTTTCTTGAAAACTCACACATATGTACTTTATGTGTATGGGAGTGTTCTTAGATTGGTGTTGTTTATGAATACGCGGGATAAGTACAGTTTAAAAAACAAAATGGAACCCAAATGTGTCCCTTTTTACCAGTAGACCACCCCATCGAAAAATATTATATGGAACCCAAGTGTTCATGTGACCCCCAGTTGAGAACCGCTACTCTAGACAAACAAGTTATCAAAAGGTTAATAAGTTTAACTTTATAAAGTAAAGGCCTTAAAAATTGGGAGCTACTCGATTCGCTTACGAGGTTTTTATCATAGAAACATTGTTCTGAAAAGGAGACTCAAATCTGGTTTACTTCCGATTCCTAACATTTCTACGCCTGGTTTTAATGCCATGAAATAGTAATTAATATTTTTAAAGCGACACTAATTAGATGAACTACACTAGTCATTAAAAAAAAAAAATAATGAAATGACTTCATGTCAGAATTGAAAGCTAAAAGCTCTTCGCTGTTTGTTGTTGCTATATTTCTTTCTCTCATAAATGTTGTCATGCTAGCCTGACATGAGTGATTGGTTGTGTTCTCATTCCCACGAGAGATGACAAAGAATGTTAGTGACATTAGCCATAATAATAGGCTCTGTAATTAACACAAATATTACATCTGACGTTCATATAATCTATTGAATTAGGCAGCGAGGGTGGACCAGTGGCAAACACTTAGGCACTTGAATCGTATTATATGCGTTCAACCTCCAGTCAAAACCATTATATTTCAGTTGCCTCGGGCATGTGAGGCTTGTTAACTGGGAGGAGTAACTCTTCTAAGTATAAAGTAATACCCATTCTAACAAAACATTGGTAGATGATGTTTTTCAACTCAATAGGATTAACTCGGGTAGTTCAAGGATAGCATTGATTGCAAAACCCGGGTAGATGAGACAAACGATCAGACAAATGAACTAAATGAGAGTAACTCCTCTAGATAAAGAAAGGCTCTGATCCCCAAAACATCCGGGAATTTGATGATCCGGTAAAACTGGTCTTGTGGCCAACTTGGTTTGCTCTTCGCTCGAGTATGTATCATATAATATATTGAATTGTGTGAACCTATGAACGTAATATCTCTGAGTGTCTTATTACTTCTTTTACTTTAGGGGAGTTAAGTGGATCCCGTAGATTGGTACTTTTATTTTGGAATAGTAATACACGAGTTCAAATCACAGTCTTTCGGTTATGTTTACTTTTGGTCTAATACTCATGGTAAAGGTATGCATTACGACATTCCATCGGAACGAACACGTAACTAACAAAACATGTACATCCTTGAGGATTGTCAATGAAGAACAAAAACGTTGGAAGGAAATTAGGGGACAATATTAAAACTCGTGTCCGAAAACATAAAAAAAAAATGAAAGAAATATAAAAGTGGTTTCTAACAAGATATATTTGAACATCGATCTTCTGCCTATACACACACATTTAAAAAAAAAAACAAATACGCATCGGTCATTATTTAAAGAGAGATTGATTAGGAAATATTTATAAGCTTGTCAACTTACGAATTTCGTATTCAATAATCTTAAATAGATTATATTTTTTAGTCTTTGACAAAAAATCCTGTTTCATAAGCATAGCATCATAGCTCAGTCAGTAGAGCTCCTAACTTTTAAGGTAGAAACAATGAAGGATATCTGAGGTTTTATTTCTCATGTGGGCTACATGTTTTTGCTTTTATTCTTCAGAATGTGACAAAATACATATAGATAAAATAAACAAATAATTTATTACACATTGGTCATTTTTATAATAAAGATTCGATGATATGCAATTTTTTTTCTGGAAAAACTCCTCTCTTTTAATGTTTAAATGTATAAAAATATTTGGCATTACTTTTTGAATGACCTTTGTATAAAAGTTCAGAGGGAAAAGGAAGAAAAATACATAATGAAATAATTCATGCATGAAAAATTGAACTTTGAATTACAAAAAAAATGAATTTTGAATTACAACTAAAAATTGAACTGATTTCTGTGGAATGTTTACGAGGCCCGTGCAGTTGATGGCAACATATTTATTTCAGAGTGGCCATGGAGATGTGAGTGAAAAACGTGCTTCGGACACAACTATGAAGCACCTCAAACACAAAAATGGACCGCCCCGAATACAAAAATGAACCGCCTCAGACACAAAACTGGACCGCCTCGTCCATTGCTGGCTAAAGTGCATTTATAACTGCGATGACTATGTAGAAAAATAAATTCTGGAATATAAAAGGTCTGGAATACAAAAGGTCACTCATTATGAAGGTACCACTTGCGTCTTCGTAGATCTTCAACTTAAAAAATTACTGGTATTACTATTGGAACGACCCTTGCATGCATTGTTCCAAGAATAATACCTTCTATGCTAAAGTGCATTGAGAATTGTGATGATTATGTACAAAAATACACTTGGTAGCACAAGAAATCGCTCGCTTTAATGGTGCCATCTTTAACGGTCCCGTTTTTTAAAAAAGGGTTTAAGAAACAGGTGGCATTACTTTTGGAATGATCCCCATATGAAAATGTGTATAAGTTAACAGGATACACATAAAATCATTCTGTAAATAAAAAAACCGGAAAGTAAAAAAAGAATAACCCTAAAAGAAAAAATGTATAAGATGACATGATAAAAATAAATTATTCTATAAAAAAAGGTAATAAAAGAGAAAAGTAGAAAAAGAGTAAAAAATGAAAGATAATAAAAAGATAAGGAAAATATAGAAGATATTCTTTAAATTAAAAAATGGAAAAAATAAAATGAAATAAGAAAAATAGTAAAATTTATAGAAAGGAGAAAAAATAAAGAAATAAACAAAAAAATCACTCTTTATATTAACCCTTAGCAAAAATAATTACTAGCCAAGAAAAGCCGTTCAAAAAGTGCATCATAAAGGGTCGAAATATCAGCTGAGTCGTCTTTTGCACTAGGTTTCAAAGGCCGATATATTGGCCCATTAGGGTCTAAAGGGTTAACATTTGGAAATAAGAAAGAAAGAAAAAAAGTAAAAACCAAAAGACAAAAAGAAAAAAGTGAATGTATAATGTAACAAGATAAAAATAAATTATTCTATAACAAAGAGGAAAGAGAAAAATGAAAAAAAGAAAAATAGTACAAATCAAAAAAAGAGAAAAAGGAACTATTAAATAAAAAACTAAAAAGAAAAAGCTATCTCTATGTCTGATAAAAGTACTGCTCCATAATACAGTCTGCAGATCGAATTTCTATTAAATAATTGCTTTAAGAAAGAAAGGACAGAATTAGAAGCCAAAATATATGGACATGCTATGGCTGGAAGTCCTAATCCATTTTTCCTTTTCCCAAGACATTACCTCCAGACGAGCGGGAAATTGTCTAAAAATCCAAATACATAGAGTGTTAGATAAAAGGATGTTGTTTGAAAACAAAAAGTTATTGGTGATTTAAAAAAAACGTAATTACGGATATCGTTCCAATAATAATGCCTCTTATATTATTATTCCGAGGCAATTGCAAACTGCATTCTTTTGATGGCTGAAATCATTCATTCGTGATGTGAAAATTTCATCAGGTCATGGATGCATAACCTCAGTCATCATAACAATGCAATTTGCAATCCCCTTGGATCCATTATTTTATTCCCTTCTTATAATGACTGAAATCATTCATTTCTGACGTGAAAGTTTCATCAAGTAATGAATGCATGAGATCATTGATCATAAAAATGCAATTTACAATTCCCATTAATTCATTTAGATGGAATAGAAAAATAGGAGGTTTTACTTTGACGAGTAAATTTGTAACTATGGCTCACCATGTCAAATCTGGTGGTGTATTGGTCAAGGAACATGGAAGGAATGTTTAAGGGGTGAATATTGTCTTGCAGTGTCTGTCTGAAAATACAGGACACAAGACCAACATTAATGGAGGGATAGTGACTTAAATCAAATAATGGAAGTAGGTGTCGATTTAAAATGAAAGAGAGAAAAAATGGTTATAAAATAAAGGGACTCTACACACTCTCTCTCTCTATATATTTTTTTTCATTTCACGAGGTAAATTGGGTTACAAATGTGTATACCTGAATGGTGGAGTAAAAATAGCAGGTGTTTTTTTTTTAATTGATCTGCTTTATATTTTTAGAAATACATCAAATAGGCAATTTTTTTTATAAAGTTGTGACATTTTATAATTTAAAATAAGTTATGACCTTTTATAATTTAAAAATAATTTTTAATTTTTTGTTTCAGGTAAAAGTTTAAAATGTGGACAATTAAACATGAAGTATATGCATATGAGAGCTACGTGAAACGTAAGGAGTCACCGACAATGGATATCACATGAAAGATGTCATAATCCACACTTGACTTTGTAAAATGGCAAATCAATTTTTAATAAATTGACTAAAAATTTATCACATTTTCAATAAAATTTTATATTTCAGCTCTATTTATTTTGATTGTTTTTAAAATCAGTGGTTAACTTATTGTTTGATAGATCTTAAGATCAATATTTATTCATTGCAATTCAATCACAGCGTAATATACACAAACACACTCTTTCACACAGATGTACTTATATGTTTATATACTAATTCATAACGCAATGATTAAACGCAAATTCTTGCGGAACTTTTAATATAGTGCAATACTGCCATTGTGTGTAAATTAAGATATGTACCGATAGTTTGTATGGCTGCTAAAAGAGTGCGCACTGTGATTAAGACCATCGTAAAAAGATAAAACCTTGAAAAAAGCAATTATGAACGCATAGCATCATTATGCACGACCTGCTCTGCAAGTTCTAATTCCATTTGGGTTTTGAAATAATAACAACATTACGTGTAATGGATGGGATCTAATAAGATCAAAACAGCTGTCTGGCACTATTAGTTCTGCGTTTAATCATAGCGTTATTAGTTACTAGTAATATTGCTCGGCCTTGCTCGAGCACTGGGGACTTGCTCTTAAGGTAATTAAATAAGACTATTGTATAGGAAAGCAGTACATTTAATTATGTTTATAAAGCAGTAAACGCTTTTCGAAATATCAATTCAAATTGTAATTCAAATTGTAATTCATAAAATATTAGTTGTCATTGTGCTCTAAAGATTTTGCTATATATAAATTTTTAAATGTGATACATATTTTAACTTCTATCCAAGTTATTGGGATGCCCTATAGCTAAGGAATGGGTTTACATATCGACAATACGGTGCCAACATGAATAGATTGATTCAATTTATTGATGAAAAGAAAGATTAAATCGAGATGTATAAGTGTTTTTTTCGGACTAACAGACAGACAAATTCTACCATAAGCAAACATTTTCCTTAAAAAGATACGTGTGTGTAATTTAACAAGTTCGTGTCGAGTAAATCTAAACTGTATTCTTCGACCCGGAAAGCTTTTAAAAAAAAGTAATGTCACAAATGGGAATGAATAGATCAAGACATCCGCCTGGACTGGTCAGATGGACTGTCTCAAATTGCCCATTAAACTGGACATTGAAGTCACAAGGCATTGCTATAAAACGCGTCTGTCGTCTCTTTCAATGTATTTTACCATTTTTCTAGTTTTACTTCTATTATTGTTTTTATTATTTAGGATTTATCTCCCTTCATCTGAGCTCTTTGTTTTGTTTAAAACCACTTTTTTTTCCAGAGTCTGATTCATTTCCAATTCTGTATATAGCTAGAGTTTATTTTCTTTATTTATTATTTAAGTCGGCTCTAGTGTATTTTTTTCCGAATTGCTGCAGAATCAAAAGAATTCTTGATGTTGAGATATTTTTATAAACTTATGTTAAAAACTTCCATACGTTCAATCGGAAGACTTCCTGACCCATACCCCACTAATATATATACCCAGAAGATTGATTAAACTACACAAAATAATCGAATTTAAAAAAATAAAAAAAACAGATAATCGAAGATAAGCAACGTAGAGCCTTTTCACTACCAAGATAGGTGACCACTTTGGAATACCAGGCACTGTACCAACCATGTGTAATCAGTCGAATGCATTAAGCATTCGAACTGAAAGACTTTCCCTCCCCACCACCTTACCCTTAACAACAACCGACAAGTCAAGATAAAAAAAACGTCCTCGATAGAGTTATCTCCTAAGGTAAGGACTGGTTGTCTCAGAATACTCTTAGATAGCGAAAAGCTATATGATCACAGGAAGAGTGATCCAAACCAGATTTTGATATTTTTTGAAAATATCATAAATGTTTTAAATTTGATGAAAAATTAGCAGGTGTATCCATTATTTTTTCCGACCCTCTGTGTATATATATGTTCAGCAGTTGAGCTGGCTTAACCTTCAAAGTTGTATATATCGACCACACACACACACATACAAACACACACACACACACACACACACACACACTCACACTCATTGTTTGGTTCTTACTGCTTTCTAATAGTTTTACATAGCAATGCGGTATCGTATAGTTTATGCCAAAAGTACCCGCTGCCGAACGGAGTGAAAACATCCACTGCATGCATGCAAACGGTCGAGCCCCCTCTATTATATCTAAATCAGGGATGGGGCAACATTTTAGAAGAATTTGTAGTAAAATGAATTCACCCGCACACATGGAAGTACTTTGATGAACAAACCAATTTACTTAGAGAATTCGGGATTAATAAATAAACAAAAAAATATACATTGGAAAAATGTTTAATTGTTAATTTCATCTATTATAGGAAATGAATGTCTGTCTTATTGGCATGAAAATAACACAACAAGAAAAAACTTGGAATCACATTTATAAACAAAAATAAAATGTTGTTTTTAGCATTTTATGGCACACAAGCAAAACTATTGACCATCAAGTTCATACAATAAAAAAGGAACATTTTATTGAATCTAATATTATGGTCAAAAATGTTTATCCTTTCTGGCATGAGAAATAAGAATTGCACAAAATGAAAAATAATGTTATTTACCCCTGTTTTTAAATCAAAAAGTTGTGACAGCAGTTATAACTTTTTTCCCTGTCAAAAAAAAAATATATTTTTAAGTATCCATGCGCTTTTAATGCTTCTGATTAATTTTTTCCCCATCTGATTTAAAAAAAAAAATTGAACTTCTATTGGTGTTATTATTATTTATTTTATTACACTAATAATGTTTTTAAAAGTTATTTCAATCTAAAATTACGAGAAATAAACATAAAAAATGTATGTTCTTTTTAAATTTTGAAATGAGAAATTAAAGTAATTAAATCTAACCTCATTCTGATCTCCTATTCCTCTCTCTTTCTCAACCACTTTTATGTCTCTCTTTCTCTCTCTCTCTCTTTCTCTATCTCTATTTATCTCTCTTTCTTTCTCTCTCATTCGCTTTCTTTTTTGTTCTTCTTCTTCTCAAACTCAGTCCCGTGTTTTCTCTTCCACGCCCAATTCATTTTTTTCTTTTCGAACTGCTTCCGGATGTTCCTGACACATGATAACTGCAATGACGTCATCGCCGGTCATATTCTCTGCATTTGGTGTTAATTATCAGTTGGGATAACTAAATCGAGGAAATAATGAGAATAGAAATTAAAGAAACAACAACAAAAACAAAACCACTAACAACACCAAAACTAACATCAACGAAGATAGTAATAATAATAATAATAATAAGAAGAAGAAGAAGAAGAGAAAACAGAATAATAAAAAGACGACGAAAAGAAGAAGGAAAAGAAGAAGAAAAAGAAGACGAAGAGAAATAAGAAGAAGAAAAAGAGTAAAAGGAAAAATAAGAAGACGACGAAAAAGAAAAAGAAGACGAAGAGGAATAAGAAGATAAAGAAAAAGTGGTAGAAAAAGGAAGAAGAGAAGAAGAAGAAGGAAAAGGAAAAGATAAAAGAAGAAAATAAAAGAAGATAAAATCAAAAGAAAAAAATAGAAAAAATTCCATTTGGTAGAAATGCCGGGCGTTGGCTGATTCAGGGCTCTGCTAATGGCGTCTAAAGTTTGTAAATAGTTCGTAAACACTTGCAAAAAATCTGAATTTTACTCGCCAAGTGATAACAAAAGCAACACAAAATTATGACTCAATATAAAGACCATCATTTTCGAAGACTTTCTGCCAATGATCTGCAAGTTTTCGAATCTGGTGAAAGTACCATTCAACCGGCTTCGAATCAACATTTTTTAACACGTTTCCTCGACTTGATTAAAGGAGTTGAATGGGTGGCCCTTCAGAAAATGCTGCATTGAGTGGAAAAGGTCGTAATCTGATGAAGCACAGTCAGGACTGTGGCTGGATGTAGCAGTACATTAATTAAAGCAGTCCAGCTATTCAAACTTGTATTTGGTTTTTTTTCTGATGTGTTGCTTGACATTGTCTTGCTGCATTAAACGTGCTTTCGTTTGTTCAGAACCGGGTGTTTTGGCTTCAGCTGTTTGCGGACGCGCCCCATTGGCTGACAGGAACAATATAAGCGCAGAAAATAATTAAAAATTGCATAAACATTCAATTTTTATGCAATTTTTAATTGTTTTGCGAGTGTTTATGAACTTTTGAGACAACCTAATACCGTACGATTTATTTTTATTCCATTAGTCATTATTTTCCTTATCTAGTTCCTTGATTAATTCTAATATGTTTTAATTTTCTTTCTTCTTCTTCCTTATTTCTTTGCTTTCCTTCTTTTATACAAACATCCGCCATATCTTTATTAGTTTCCGAATTTATTTCCTTCAACTTTATGTTCCAAATCTGTCTCTTATTGAACCGAAGATAAAACACTCGTTCGATGATTGAAATCTAAACCAAACTTCTCGTACGTCATAAGATAATTTAGGAATCATTTAACACGATCTCCCGAAATTTCGATCTTGTTGCTGTTGTGAATACTACTTTTTCTTAGTCTATTCATCTGTAAATCTGTGATTGAGGACTGTTCGTTTCATCTGACACCATGTAAGGTTGTCCTCCAGGTCGGGCTGTTGGTGCTAATTAGCAACTAGTCATTTGGATAATTATAATGATTTATATCTATAATAATAAATTGTTGAATCCCAAAAGTTTATTTTTCCAAAATGTATTTACTATCGTTATTGTTGAGGATTTTATATTGTATATAAGCAATAAATAAAATAAAATAGAATAAATGTTTTATAAGGTAAAGCTTGTTAAAATTCAAATCCAATTTCTTGTTTGCGATATGTTGTGGTGGAATCACCCCTCTTAGTGGACTCAACCACGGTCCACATAACTGGAAATCTGAACGATCCTGGTAGAGGGCTCTAGTTCTAGGAGTTAACTGCAAACCTTCTCGGTTGGACGCTATAACACTATTTTTCTTCTATAAGCTTCCTAATATCTTTCTATGATACATGTCTTAACTTACTGCGGTGTTCTGTTTTTCATTGTGGCTTATCCAAGCCATAACACTGGCGACGATATTTTTTCAAAATTATTTATTTTAATTTCTCTACTTAAGTCTAATATATGTATACTTTTAATTCCTTCAATATTTCAATAAAAATATATCATTTATTTTTTGTTTTTATCCTTTTTTAAGCTAAAAACACGTCAGTTGTTAATGACGTCAAATACCTCTCCTTACCCGTTTGGGCTCGAATCAGTCTTCCTGTATTTTATAGACTTCTCCAATATCACAGTATTTTGAGACACCCAGTTCTCACCCGAAGGGGGTAACTCTATTCAAGGATGTTTTTAGCCGCTAATCATCTTACCTGGTGTGTGCATGTGAATACTCGGGTGCTTAGGAGTGGGTAGTGAGTTGGAGAGGGCATTCAGTTCGAAATCCTTCATTGCCTCGACTCTTCGTGAATAAACAGCCAACCAGCTTGGTATTCCTAAGTGGTCACCCATCTTAGTATTGAAAATTATCTACGTTGCTTAACTTCGAATCTGATATTGTTGATCGTTTGTTTTGATCTAAGTAAAAACTCACAGAATATCAATGAATATTTTCCTTACATAATCACAATTTTTGTTTGGAAAATAATGTAAAAGAATGGTTCGCTTTACTGTGTATTGAGTGATAAAACCTTCTTTTCATCCTTTTGGGCTAAAAGTTGATACGATAAGTATCTTTTTCTTTTCACTATACACTCTAGGTCTACGACATCCAACGACTAGAGTCTGAAAGCACGTCACAGAGTTAATAGAGGTTCTTAGGATTGCTTAACTGTAGGACGTTAAGATATACGTAAGCGATAATTGTTTGCAGTTATTACACACCAACATTTGCAGGGATATTACAACTTGGTAGGCATCGAAGGTGGGACAATGGTATAAGCTTGGACTCGAATCGGATTATACGAGTTAAAATTCCAGTCAAAACCATTTCATTCACTTAATGAGGGTAACTCGTCTAGATGAAGGTAACAGTGATTACAAAAAGCCCGCGGATATGGTGAGCACGTAAAAATGGCCTTATGCCTAATTAGATTTGGTGCTTGACCAAGTATGTATATATATCATATTACTATTTGGTGGAATCACAAAAATGTTATGCTGGGGTCTTAAAACGTGTTGTTTTCTGTGACATCAGGGTCTATACGAAGAACATATTTGTACAACTGGTTCTTTCACCGATCAAATGTTCCATTTCCATTCTAATTCATCAAAGGGCGTAATAAGTAACTGACGGTGGTGGGACAGGGAGTATTATAAAAAAAGGAGTATGCTACAGAAGAATCATTTTATAAGCCCTATACACGTCTTTATTATGCTTCACTAATGTTCCCAGTCTTATCACATTTTTCTTAATATCATATTTATTTTGACCAGCAGAACTCGTTGAGATTTTAATAATATTTTAAAGAATGTATTACGTTATTTCAAAAATAAATCTTCTTAAAAATATGACTTAAAACAAAAACAAATGAAATAAACAAGAGACAATTTGAAAACTTAAACTTTAAACCAACAATATTTTTTTAAACTTTTACACGGGAAATTTTTTTAATGGTCTCCGTAGTGGAGAGTTCTTTGAAAGAGGTAATTTATTCCTATTTAATTACTGTTTCTGTTGATATTTGTTATTTGGGACCCACGTATGCACTAGCGTATTAATATTTTGATTAAACAATATTTAGCCAATGAAATGGATTCATCTACTTTCGCCGTTCCCGCTTTGAAAATATGTTTCACCCGGGGCATGACACAGAAGATTTAGAAGTTTTATTGCTTAGTATCTTCTGTCCTGTATAGGCCTCTACGTGGACAGCTCACTCCCTATGCAGGGACGGGTCTTGCAGATAAATGAACGAAAAGCTCAGAAATGATTAATTTGAGGACCTATGGTCGTGCAAGCGAAAAAGTAAATAGTCATTTTACAAGTTGGGTTATTACGAATGATATGAACACAAATTCTAGCATTATACCTCGTGGCAAATCAGACTCGGTATTTCTATGGGATAAGTAGTGGGTATGTCCTATCATCATATTATTTATTCTTCACGTGATACTGAATCAAAAAGTGCCTTTCTCTGTATCAAATCTGTGTAAGCTCACTAACTCAGTCATGTTATACAGTTATATATACAGGGCGAAACAGTAATAACAGGTGTTTTTTTAAACCATTAAATATGAAATTTTTATTGAAAATAAGATAATTTTTTCGTCCAATTTATTCAAAATATTTTGTTATTTTATAAAGTAAAGTATTGAATATATTTATATTTTATGTGAAATCCATTTTCTGTGACTCGTTACTTTTCACGTAGTTCTCCTACGCAAAAAACATTATGTTTAATTGTCGACATTTTGAAATTCTATCTGAAACAAACATTCATTATTAAAATATAAAACGGCATGTCTTTGCAAAAAAAAGGTGTAACGAGATCTGATGTTGTTGAGGTAGGTTCATGTCGGAGCGTGTCTATCCACGAGGTTTCCACGGTACCTTGTCTTCCTAAGTAGATAGCCATTTAATTACTCAACAAACTCAACTCAACTTCAGTGATGAAACGTGAACCGGTGTTTCCAACTTGCTTTGATTATACTTGAAAAAATCAAATACAAAATAAGCATTTTGACATTATTCCGAGAATTATACAGGATGATTCATGAGAAACAGATATTTTAGTTCTCTACTTCTCGGTTACGTAATAGCTATTAGCTGAAAAGAAAAACTAATTATCAATATCAAAAGCCCAAAAATAATAATGGTAAAGAAAACCAAAAAACAACCAACTAGATGTCACTGTAAGCAGGTTTAGAGATTACCTACCTGATCGTCTATATTTTATTTAAAAGGAATAAGGAGCGTTCAAAAAAGATGTTTCCCGTGAATGACTCTGTACTTAGCTCTGATGTTGGAATAAAATCAGCCGTCACACGCTGAATTCGTTTATAGAATCTCATGCGAGTCTATGTAACAAAGTTTACTTCTGCTCCTAGGGAGTTTTGAAAGTTAAGCGCCTTCTGTCCTTGTCGTATCTCGAGTGACTTGCATATACACGACCTTAATTGCAGACTGGCAAAAGGTCTCGCTTGAAGACCTCTCTCATGAGATGATTGTGAAGGAGGAAATGTTTGATTACGAGCCACAATAAACATTGGGGAATGGCAACCAGCTTGACTGGTGTCAGATCGGGAAGGTCAACATGAATTACCAGTTGACCAAAGAGTAGGAAGTGGGGTGACTACAGAGAAAGGCGTCAAAATGTCCGGCTATAAATCTGGTACAGAAACTGTCAAGTTATTTAATTCAGTAACTTCAGAGTTTTGAGATACATATATTATACACTCGTACATATTCAAACCTCTACTTATATACAAAAAACTAATGTTTACCAAAAATG